>CAUYRT010009685.1:0-10756 GCA_963574885.1 Lepilemur ruficaudatus | reverse complement strand
CCTGGCTAATTTTTTCTATATATTTTTAGTTGGCCAATTAATTTCTTTCTATTATTAGTAGAGACGGGGCCTCGCTCTTGCTCAGGCTGGTTTTGAACTCCTGACCTTGAGCAGTCCACGCGCCTCGGCCTCCCAGAGTGCTAGGATTACAGGCGTGAGCCACCACGCCCGGCCTTCCTGGTGGTATTTTTAACTGTGTTGGACTCGGTCCATTGTGTGGCATTATAAATAGGGCTGGGGGGGAGACATGGCCGTGCTAATAACTAGGTGCCTCTTCAAAACCCGTGTCCTTAAGCATTTGTTCCGTGTTTATTCATTGCACAGGCTGGGTCCTGTGTGAGCAAAGAGCAGAAAAGGAAGCAAGTTTGCTGTGCCTGGCACATGCCACTTAGCAGAGCAAAGCCTCTCCGTTAACCAGACCTTAAAAGCTAGTTTGGTGATGATCTGTTGTTTTAAAAATCTCATCAGGCTCTCTCTCCCCTCGTTGTTTATCAAAATCTCTCTTCCGATCAGGAGCAGTTTCTGGCAGATGCTTATCTTGATCTTGATACACACTCAGTGACCTTGTCGTGCCTATCACAGATTGATGCCCAGGGCACCTGCCTAGCTGGCCATTGCCAGCCTCACTGGGTCACCCAGCTCCTACCTCTGTGCAGTTTAGACAAAGTTGGCTTTTCCTTCTCCACCTGGAGTTGCAGTCCCGAAGGAAATAACCCTCGTTTCTGTCACCGACAGAGGAGGGACGCCCCTCTGTGCCCGCACACTCTCCCTCTCTGTGTCATCCGTAGACAGATGGACAGGAAATCTTCGATTACCATGCTCTGTTCTGCCTCCTGTCTGGGAGCCCTCCTCTGGGAGAGGAAGGGGGGAAAATGGGTAGAAGAAAGACCTAAGGATTATGAAAGGGAGGAACTGGGGCTGGACACTCATGAACACCTTAGCAGGCCAGTCTTCTAGATCAGGGGCTGGCAAATGTTTCCAGCAAAGGGCAAAATATTAAACATTTTTGGCTTTGTGGGACATACGATCTCCATCATGTCTACTCAACTCTGCCCCTGTAGCATAAAAGTAGCTTTACACGACATGTAAAGGAATGAGCATAGCTGTGCCCCAGTAAACCTGTGTTTAGGGCACAGGTCCATTCTTTCTTAGCTTACTGGTCTGAAGTTTGTAAGTTCGACAGGATCTGTGCTGCCCAAAAAGGATTTCTACAGAGAATTCACAGGCAGCACAGATCCTGTCGAACTTACAAACGTCAGACCAGTAAGCTAAGAAAGAATGGACCTGTGCCCTAAATGCAGGCACTTAGTAAAGCTAAGTGAAAACTAGGAAATGCTGAATGAATACAAGGAGGGAGTTTTGCTGATCATTGGGCGGTAGAGAAGGAGTCCTCCCCCTAGAGGCCAGCTGGGGTTAGCGGCCGCAGGCAGCGGAGTCAGAACTGCAGGGTGAGGAGATACTGCTGGCAGCACACCACAGGATCATTCGCTGATTCCCTGCCAGCACTCTGGAGCGTCTCTGTTTGCTTTCAGCAAGAGAAGCCAATCTTAATCTCCACACAAGTTCTTTGATAATGAAATTGTATTATTTATATCTTGGGACACCTTCATTTTAGGTACTTTGTTGGAATTTTTTTCCCTACATTTTTCAGTGTTAATGATCTGACCTTTTTGTGCTGCTAGGCCAAGAGTTCATTAATTTTTAGGTGCTAAATAGCTGTTGCTAATAATTTATTTCACGTTTATTTTATTGATTTATTTTTGCATATTTAACTATCATAATCATTTTTATCTTGTATCAATAGGATCCTTACTATAGATTTAATGACCTTAACTATAGATGGATCTCCTTGGATAACTGGACCTATAGCAAGAAATTTGAAGCCCCTTTTGACTTTAGGTATGTATGTGTGCGCATATATATATTTATTATTGTTTGAACTTTTCTTCTGTCTAGGTAATAACCTTTTGGTTTTTTTTGAAACAGAGTCTCACTTTGTTGCCTGGGCTGGAGTGCTGTGGCATCAGCCTAGCTCACAGCAACCTCAAACTCCTGGGCTCAAGTGAACCTCCTGCCTCAGCCTACCGAGTAGCTGGGACTACAGGCATGTGCCACCATGCCCGACTATTTTTTTCTATATGTTTTTTAGCTGGCCAATTAATTTCTTTCTATTTTTAATATAGATGGGGTCTCACTCTTGCTCAGGCTGGTTTTGAACTCCTGACCTTGAGCGATCCACCTGCCTTGGCCTCCCAGAGTGCTAGGATGACAGGCGTGAGCCACTGCGCCCGGCCCTTTTCGTTCTTAACTAATTAAAAAAAAGACTTATTTAGGTTAACGTTTTATAGGTCTTTTTTTTGTTTTGTTTTATAGATCTTGTTTTAAAAATCTTTTCTTTTTTTTAGGAAATGGCAAAAAGTAAATTTGATTTTAGAGGGAGTAGATACAGTTTCAGAAGTCCTGTTCAATGAAGTCACTATTGGGAAAACAGACAACATGTTCAACAGATATGTAAGTATATAATGACATCGCATTAAAAAATACCATTTATGTGTGTTTTTGTTAATTGTTTTTCTGAGTAGCGAAAGGTTAATGCATAATTGGCCATGTAAAAAGTACAGGCTGTATGAAACACTGGATAAATTACTTTATTTATTTATTTAGTTTTTGAGACAGAGTCTCACTCTGTTGCCCAGGCTAGAGTGCTGTGGCGTCAGCCTAGCTCACAGTGACCTCCAACTCCTGGGCTCAAGCGATCCTCCTGCCTCAGCCTCCCAAGTAGCTGGGACTACAGGCATGTGCCACCATGCCTGGCTAATTTTTTCTATATATTTTTTAGTTGACCAATTAATTTCTTTCTATTTTTAGTAGAGACGAGGTCTCGCTCTTGCTCAGGCTGGTTTCGAACTCCTGACCTTGAGCAATCTGCCCGCCTCAGCCTCCCAGAGTGCTAGGATTACAGGCATGAGCCACTGTGCCCAGCCAAGATACAAGTTTATTCTAAATGAATCTATAAGGTCCTTGAAATCCCAAGAAAAACCCACATAACATTTAAACAAATGGAATTTATAATAACCAGCTAGCTATTCAGATAATTAACACCTCTTTCCTTACTACAATATAAAAACTAAATGATTCAAAAATTTAAATGTGGCCAGATGTGGTGGCTCATGCCTATAATCCTAGCACTCAGGGAGGCCAACGCAGGCAGATTGCTTGAGCACAGGAGTACGAGACTACCCTGAGCAAAACCGAGACCCCGTCTCTACCAAAAACAGAAAAATTAGCCAGGTGTCATGGAGTGTGCCTGCAGTCGCAGCTACTCAGGAAGCTGAGGCAGGAGGATTGATTGAGCCCAGGAGTTTGAGGTTGCAGTGAGCTATGACACCACTGCACTCTACCTGGGGTGACAGAGAGAGACTCTGTCTCAAAAAAAGAAAGAAAGAAAGAAATAAAGAAAGAAAGAAAGAAAGAAAGAAAGAAAGAAAGAAAGAAAGAAAGAAAAGAAAGAAGGAAGGAAGGAAGGAAGGAAGAAAGAAAGAAAGAAAGAAAGAAAGAAAGAAAGAAAGAAAGAAAGAAAGAAGGAAGAAAGAAAGAAGGAAGGAAGAAAGGAAGAGGGAGAGAAAGCTAGGAAGTTGTGGAAAAGAAAGAGAAAGATCTCCAGGTCCAGACGATGGTTTCACTGGAGAAGTTTAACAAATATTTTAGGAAAAATTAAAGCATATTTTACACACTCTCTTCCAGTAAACAGAAGAGGGGGGGACACTTTCCAACTTGCTTTATGGAGATAGTATATCTATGATACCAAAACCAGAGGAAGTATTCCCTTGTTATCAAAAAAAAAAAAAAAAAAAAGATGAAGGAAAGAACAAACAAACGAAGGAATAAAGGAAGGATGGAAGGAAGAAAGGAAACAAGGAAGGGAGGGAGGGAGGGAAGAAACAAAAACAAAAGTACTTTATGAATGTAGCCACAAAAATTTTAATGACATCTTAATATACAGAGTTTAGCATATATAAAAAGAAGCATGTATCATGATTAAGCAGTGTTTATTTCAGGGATGCAAGGCTGGAACAGTATGTGAAATCTACCTATGTAATGCACCATATGACATGATCATGACAATTTTGCAGAAATAATGTTTGACAAAATTCAACATCAATTCATTAATTAAGAAAATCTCAACTCTCAGGAATATAGGAATAAAGGGAAATTTCCTCAGCTTGATAAAGAGCATCTTCAACAAACCAAAACCTAATGTTATACTTAATAGTGAAAGACCAAATGCATTCTTCTAAGATTGGGAGCAAGGCAAGGAGGTCCAATCTTCCCATTATTATTCAATATAGCACTAGATGTTCTAGTAAGTGCAACATGCAATAAAAAGTATTAATAAATTATAGGTATAATAAAGATTAGAGACAAAGAAATAAAACTGTCCATATAAAGATATGGCATGATTGTCTAAATAAAAGAATCCCAAGGAATCTACAAAAATATTCCTGAAACTAATAAGTGAGCTCAGCAAAGCTATAGTATTCATAATAAGCATATAAAAATGAATTGTATTTTTATACCAGCAATGAGCATGTAAACACCAAAAATAAAAAGTTGTTTACCATTTGCAATCACTCAAAAACACTTACAAAAAGTATACAGATTTTTTCTAGATATAGACAAGATTATTCTAAAATGTATATGAAAGGTAAAGGAACTAAACAATTTTGGAAAGCAAGAATAAAAATCAGTCTACCTGGTTTAAGGATTTATTATATAATTCCAGAAATCAATAATATTTGGTACTGGCAGAAGAATAGACACATAGATCAATGGAAAAGAACAGACAACTCAGAAATAAACTCACAAAACTATGCCCAGATGATTTTTGACAAATGTGCTAAAGCAATTTAATGGAGGAAACATAGCCTTTTTAAAAAACGATGCTGGAGTAAGTCGTTATCCATGGGCAAAGAGAGAGAGAGAAAAAAAGGAATCTCGACTTAAACCTCATGCCTTATGTAGAAGATTATTTAAGCTGGATCATGGACTTAAATGTAAAATCTGAAATTATAAAATATTTTAGAAAAAAACAGGAAAAAGTTTTCTTTCCCTAGGCCTAGGCAAAGTTCTTAAACTTGACACTAAAAGGAAGATTAATAAAAGGAAAAATTGACAAGTAGAGAGCTTCATCAAAATTAAAAATTGTTCTGCACAAGACCCTAAGAGGATTAAAACAAACAAACAAAAATAAGCTCCAGACAGAGAGAAAATATCTGCAAACCACATATCCAGCAAAGAAATACTCTAGAATATATAACAGCTCAAAACTCAACATTCAAAAAAAATTTTCAATTAGAATATGGGCAGATTCCTGGTCAGAAATCTCACTGAAGGGAATATACTGATTACAAAAAAGCACATGAAAGCATTCAACAGTATTAGCCACCAGGGAAATGCAAATGAAAACCACAATGAGATATCACTATACTCTTAGGCAGGATGGCCAAAATGAAAACAATAATAATAATAACACCATCAATCATTCATACAATTACTGGTGAGAATTTAAAATTGTACGGCCACTCTGGAAAACAGTTTTAAGGTGTCTTGGGAAAACAAATAATCAAACAAAACCAAACTAAACTTTCCACTATCATACAACTCAGCCATCACACTCCTGGACATTTATCCCAACCAAATGAAAATTTAGGTTCTCACAAAAACCTGTATTTGGATATTTACAGCAGCTTTATTTGTCATAGTCAAAAACTGGAATCAGATCTGATGTCCTTCAAGGAGTGACTAGCCGAACTTCAATGCGTGAGATATGTGTACTATGGAATGCTGCCTATCAGTAAAAAGGAATGAGCTATTGATACAGCCAACAACCTACATAAATCTCCAGAGAATTATGCTAAGTGTGAAAGCCAATCCCAAAAGCTCACATTTTGTTTCCATATATATAACATGGTACCATATATATAACATTCATGATGTGACAAAATTGTGGAAATAGAGAAGAGATTAGTGGTGTCGGGGGTCAGGGATGTGGAAGTGGGGAGGGAAGTGGATGCTACTATAAAAAGTAAACATGAGGGATTCTCATGGTGGTGGAGCTACTCTGCATCTTAACTGCATTAATGTCACTACACTGCTTTTGATTTGTATATGGTTTTGCAAGAGGTCACCATTGGAGAAAACTGACAAAATAGTAAAGGGTATGAGACCTCTCCATATATCTCTCAGCACTGCATGTGAGTCTACAATTATCTCAAAATAAACAGTTTACTAAAAAAAGGCTTCTAACATCAGCATCCCATCTTATTAAAAATAAATCACTCAAAGACTTTAACGTCACATTAATTATAAGCCAACAAAATAAAGCGCATATATTTCAGGAAGATTGTCATTATTTTAAAAAAATACTAAATCCTGTTTGTTCTTAATGCTCTCACTTCAGGGTGATGTTTATTTGTATTAAAACAAGAAACACCTATATTTCTTGGAACTGTGAGCCATGTTTTCCCCCTAGAGAGTTCTGGAAATATGATGATAACAACATTTTAAAAGGCATGTGGGCATAAAGTAAATGCCTGGAGCTCATACCGTCTTCTAAGCCTCTTGGATTAAATGCATTTCTGTTTCAAATTTAACTATGTTTGGCTTCTTTTCCTAATTGTATCTAGGTGAAGAAAAATGTAAGCTGCCAAATTCAGGGGAATTAGGAACTCCAAAAGATTGCACTTTAGATAAAGTCATAACAAGGATGTGAAGGGTTTTATTAAAATGTGTAAGTTATTTACATCAGGGAAAGAGCTGGTGGATATATTTAGCAAACCGGATATGCATTGATCTCGCTATTCAAGAACATTTAAAGTACAGGGAAAAATCCTGTTTTGGAACCTTTTCTTCCTAAAAGATACTCAAAAATGAAAGCCTTCTGGATTTTTTTGCCCCTGATTCCCACATAAAGACAGGCATCTTGGGCCAGGCACGGTGGCTCACGCCTGTAATCCTAGCATTCTGGGAGGCTGAGGTAGACAGACAGTTTGAGCTCAGGAGTTCGAGACCAGCCTGAGCAAGAGCAAGACCCCATCTCTACCAAAAATAGAAAAAATTAGCCAGGCATGGTGGTGCATGCCTTTCGTCCCAGCTACTCAGGAGGCTAAGGCAGGAGGTTGCCTGAGCCCAGGAGTTTGAGGTTGTGGTGAGCTATGATGACACCATGGCACTCTAGCTGGGGCAACAGAGTGAGACTCTGTCTCCAAAAAAAAAAAAAAAAAAAGAAAGAAAGAAAAAGAAAAAGTTAAATAATAAAAAATGGCATCCTTTTAATTAATTTATTTATTTTATTTTATTTTTTACATATCATGCCTTTACTCCATTTTAAGTGTACAATTGAATGATTATTAGTAAATTTACCAAGTTGTACAGCTATTCACATAACTCAATTTTAGGGGATTTCCTTTCCCCTATTGAGATCCCTAATTGCCCTCCCCAACTACATCTCGAGCATGCCCCTCCCCTCCACAGTGCTCATCCTGATGCCAAAAAAAAACAGGCATCATTTGTAATTAATAGACTATTCCCTTGGCAACCTGTCATTCAGGTTCATTAGCTCCTTTATTTAGCCACAAAATATAGTATCTGCAACAAGGGCTACCTGGGCTTTACATGTGTCTCACATCCCTACAATGCACAGAAACAACAGAAATTACTGTTTAATATAATAATTTGTTGCACATTTTACAATCAATGTACTCTCCTGTATTTTCACTTATTTATGTCTTTTTAAATAAATCAGAAAATCTCACTCTTCTGTTCAAAACGGTCCAAGAGGCTTCCATCTGTATCAAGGACTCTGCACCTTTCCCACTACTTAGAATGCTTTTCCCCCAGATAGCTGCGTATCTCACCCTGTCACCATCAGATCATTGTTCTAAAGTCCCCTAAAATCTCAGCAAGCCTTGCCCTGAGAATCTTATCTAACCTTATCTAACATTGCCCTAGAACCTTATCTAGCCTATCCCACACTAGCATAGTTTAGGTTTCACTTATTATTTTTATTGTCCATCTGCACCACTAGAATATAAGGTCACCAAAATCATGAATTTTTATCTGTTTTTGTTTACTGCTCTATCCTCAGAACTTTTTTCCTGGCCAGGTACAGACAGTATATGGTCAACAAAGATGTGTTAAATAAATGGAAGAACTTATGTTTATTTTGCCTTGACTTGCTTTCTACGAACACTTGCTTAGTCTTTATTATGTTCCTGGCATCACTCTAGCACCAGAAGCAATGCCAGGCACAACCCTTGCTCTCACCGGCCTCACTGTAGAGGAAAAGGTTAGAGTTGGGGTTAAAGTACTGGAAACAGACAGATACCTTCAGTACAATGTGAGATATAGCGTCAGGCTTCTGATATATAAAAACATGGAACACAGCATAATCCTTAAAACCCTTACTCTTAGAAATCTAACCATCTAATGAGGGATGGCATTTAAAAGAAAGAGAAATGTTAAAAGGAAACAGAAATAAACAGATAAAAATTTTTAAGGGAATACAATAGAGTATGCATTGAAATTAATGCAAAAAATGAGGATTCATGGAGCATGGAGGAAGGACTGCCTAGAGGACATGGAAGCCTCTAAGAATAACACTTGATGCAAGTCTTAAAAGATTAATGACAAGTTTTTAATAGTTCTTTGCAAATTATAAAGCTGGAATGAGCTTCAATGGGAAGCTGCTGAGACACTATCTTTGAATATTTAAAAAACTTATTATTTAAATGTATTAGTGAGGGCAGCCATATAGCACAGTCTGAGTGATGCATCCACATAAGAATCTATGTGAAAGCCTCCCTCCCCAACCTCCCCCCATCAGCTTAATGCAGTGCACAGCCTGAGCAGCAGACCATGTAGCCCTAGTTATAACAAAGTAATATTATTTTTCATAGGTAAATGCTTTTTAATTTCCAAAGCACATTCAAATGTTTTATTTCAGTAAAACCTTACAACATGTATAAGTAGGTATTGCTGTCTCTTTTTGTAAAGACAAGGAGCTGAGGTTTAAGAGATTTTTTTACCCACCCACAAAATTATGTAGCTAGTGAGTGACAGATATAGGACTTTTTCCAAACTTGTCTGACAAGAAGTCATGCACAGTCCTCTTATTAATATCTATAATACCAATTAGCTGCAATTCATTCAGGATGGGAGCCATGTCCCTAGAATCCTGCACATTGTCCACCTATTATAACAGGAGGGAAAGTAAAATGCATGGGTAGAATTTCAGGGAGCACTGTGGATCTGCAGGTGAGAGAACTAAGATCCCTCTCAATTTTGTTCATTCTTTTCAATGAAATAAGAAGTGAGATCATGATTGAGTATAAACAGAGAAATATTTCAAATTTCGGAAGAGAGTAGCAGGTGTGAAATGGTAATCTAGAACAGTGGGAGAGTGAATTGGCTGATAAAATGTAGTTGTGGTATTGGCAGGCAGTAAATTAGAGCCACATAGGTTTGTGATAATAAATTAAAGTGAAACCAGTCAATATTGTGGTGTATTTTCTCTAGCTCTGTTCAGTGGCTCAGGTACAAGTGTTAAATAGGGGAACAACTGGGATTAACCAAGGCTGGAGTTGTTCCAGCCAAGTAAGATGGCAGGAACAATGTACAAGGGAAAATAAAGATAGCCAATAAGTTATTATAAAATTTAACTTGAAATATAGAATGAAGTAGAAGTGAAAACCCGAGAAGGACAATGGGCATTGAAAAGTAAGTAAGGTCAATGAGTTGTAGGTCCTCATGAGATCAGAGAATTACTGGAGTTGGGGGTACTAGAGGGGTATAATTGGAAACACATTCAGGTCATTACATATGAAATGTCAGACTTCAAATCGAAAGTGTAGTTTATCATATGTCAAACAAGAAGCAGTACAGTTAATCAAAGTATGCACCTAAACTATCCACACAGTATTACCATCTTAACAGTAGCTCATTTATGCCAGCAGCAAAGAAGCCTGGAAAGCAAGTGGTGATAAAATCATGAAAGATGTTTTCCACAGCTTGTTGAGAATTGAATGTTTTTCTGTGCAAGAAGTGGTCCAAAGCCGGAAGAAGTGATAGTCAGTTGGTGCATGCTCTGGTGGATGACAGAGAGTTTCCAAGTCCAGCTTCTGTAGTTTGAGCAGCATTGTTTGTGTGAAATGTCATCAAGTATTGTCTTGCAAGAGGATTGGCCTGTATCTATTGACCAATCTCAGCTGCTTAATCGCAAGCATTCTCATCATTTCATCCCATTGATTGCAACAGATACCTGGGTCCAATATTTGTTGGAATAGTAATGTCAAACCTTGCTGCTATTTCATGCATAGGTTGAGATGGATTCACTTCTGGTATAGCTTTGAGCTCATCATTATCCACCTTGGTTTCAGGCTGTCCATGTGGCTCATTGTCAAGGTTAAAATCACCAGAATTAAACTTCTCAAACCACTGATATACTGTGTGTTCATTAGCCACATCCTTCCCAAACACTTCATTGATATTTCAAGCTGTCTACACTGCATTGGTTCCATGATGGACCTCATATTTGAAAATAACATGAATTTTTGACTTATCTATGGTTTCACAAAAATTGCTCTAAAAAATTTTTAAAAGATAATCATAAACCAAAATGTGTGTTTGAAAGACTAAGGATGTACCTTCACAATAAAAATAGAGCAAGAAATATCAAAATGAAATGTCAGAGATAACA
>CAUYRT010009684.1:0-51788 GCA_963574885.1 Lepilemur ruficaudatus | reverse complement strand
CTTGAGCAGGAAGCCCGTAAGTCCTTGATGCTGCAGCAAGGCTGTGGGAATAGAAGCGGTGGCCTAGACCTTGGATCAGAGAAGAGCATAGAGCTCGACATGGTGGCATCTGTCCGGTGCATGAAAGGGGAGCAGGACCCCAAATTGGGCAGGGAAGCCCCACAGATGGATACTGTTGTGGGCAGGAATTTTCACCACCCCTCCAGGAAGGGAGAGGATGTTCTTGTTGGGCAAATGATTAGATAGGTGGCATGAGAGCCTCTTCTTGGCCCGAGCAGACTGAGGCTGGTCTCAGGCTGTGCTCTCTTTGCCAGGGTCCCCCCCCCCGGCAAAGGCTTTTCACTGCACAGCCACCGAGACCTCCTGATTGCCCCTTCCAGACTATAGTAATGAACTCGAGTCCCGCACTTCCGTTAAATGGGGACATTTGGGGGCATTGATGCCATGCAGGGCAAATTATGCCCTCCCACAAATGGCCCCAAGCTGGCGGTGTGTTGGTTCTCTCGTTGGTTTCTCAGGGTTGTCCAGTCTCCTCGTGGCCAGGCTGGAAGGGGCTGCTGGGCTCTGCTGCGGGTCTTTCCCGTATTGAAACCTCCACTTCTCATCTGCTGGTCAGAGAGGCCAGAGAGCCAGGCCCCCATCCCTAGGCCCTTTAGAACCTGGGCAGGGGTCTGGTGAATGGGACAAACCCAGCTGTTGACTGGTCATGGCTCCCTCGCAGGGGCCCACGTCCCTCTGGATTTGGGCTTCGTCCAGGATTCAATGTGGCCCTAACACCCCGACAGCCTCAGCTTCAGCCATCCCCTGCCCACAGTTTGCAGGGGAAGGCCGCCAGCCTTGTTCCTCTCTGTCCCCTGTTTTCCGGGTCCCACCAATGGTGCCCGTGTGCCCCTGCTGGGCGCTTCCACACCCACGATCCCTCATCTGTCCTGCCCAGGTCTCTCTGGCAGCTCCGTGAGAGCCCAGAGCCCCAGAGACTGCCTCCCCCGGGGGGGGGAACCAGGCCTTCAGCAGCCTGCCCGGAGGCTGGAGCTCCCGGAAGTCCACCCCAAACTCAGACACAAGCACAGAGGAAATGGCAGCAGACTCACTCTTCTCGATGATGGCCAGGGCTCTGAAAAACAGAGATGGGAATGAGGTGTGATGTTCCATTTGTTAAAGGACAGTCCTGCCGGGTGCAGAGAGGGGGTGCCGAGGGAAAGGTGGAGCTGGCTGGGGCTCCGGGCAAGGGGCACAGTTCATGCCACACCCCAAGGGGGCCCGTGATTCACACTGAGAAACGCAGAGGAAACTTACTTCAGTCTCTGGTGTTCAGCCAGGGCGTCGTCAAAAGCTGCAAAAAGGACAAAGGGGAAGGGAACATCAGGACCTCTGCTGCATGACCCCAGGGTAGGGTGACCCCAGGTATGGGGTGACTCCAGGAGCAGGGTGACCCCGGGGGCGGGACTTAGCCCTGACCGTCTTCCACTCTCCTCCCCATTCTGTTGTTCTCCTGGGCAGTGCCAGGTTTGGGTGGGGAGTCAGGAGACCTCCGAAAGACCCTGGGACTTTGCAAACAGGCCATTAGCTGACCTTGCCCTGAGAGATCCGTAGAGAGCTGCCGGACTTCCTTCCCGGCAGCAATTTCCAGAGTGTATTTGCCCTTGTCTGAGTCTTTGGGGTCCAGGATGTGGAGCCAGATGTCATCCAGGGTGGTGCCTGCCCGTATGCGATCGCCACTCTCTAGGCGCTTGTCTCTGAACACAGGGTGCAGAAGTGGTTAAGGCCACTGCCTGTCATGGACAGACACCCCAGACTCCCCTCCTGGGGTTTTGTTTCCAGCTCTGTGGGCTGAGGGTGGTGGCCACCCACGAGACCCTCGATTAATACCTGTCACTTCCACTTGCCATTCAACCCTCCATTCATTCACTTGGTCAGCAAACCCTGTGGTGCAACAGCTACGTGCCAGTGCTGAGCCTGCATTTGTGATGTCCTGTAGGCTGGGACCCCGAGGAAATGGTGCTCCAGGGTCAGTGACCGCTACGTCCCCCACCCTCAGGAGCCACTGCCTCGCCTCTTCATTCTTCTCATCTTAAACCCTCCCAGGGTTTCCTCCCATAATCTCCCTCCCTTATCCTTTAGAAACAACTTAAGTTTAAAACTCTGTCCCTTCTTTGCCTAAATTTCATTCCTGGAGGCACTGGCCTGTGTCCCCAGTGTTGTGCTGTAGAGGTGACAGTCCTGTGCTTAGTCACAGGGCTCAGAAACTCTGGCTAGGGAAGGAGCCCCTAGTCCTGAAATTCCACCTGGCCTTGCTCTCACTCATTTGACAAACTTGGCCAAGGCAGTCCAGCCTTCTCCGTAGAGTGGGTGTGGCAACGTGTGCTCCACGGGGCTGAGGCGTGACCGTGACGAGCGCACTGCTCTCTCACCATCTGGCGTCACTTAGCTCCTGGCTGAGTCTCTGTGGGCACCGTAACTGTCCTGCCTTGAGCCCTGGCCCTCCGTCAGTGGTCAGCCCTGCAGGTCCCTCCGCCTGCCCCTTTCCCCTGGGCCCGGCTGCCTGGCTTAGCTAAGGCTGCAGAGGCCCACAAGGGCACTGTGGTCCACCGGACTGTCTGCTTCTTCACTCCTGCGTCCCTCTCAACCCCAGTTCCCAGGTGCTGCTCTGACACTGTAATGCTGCTGTGGCCATAGAGATTCTGGAAAAATGGTCCTCCCACCAATGTTCCCACCTTCCCTGGGAGGTCTTGGCAAAGTCCTCCTCCTACTCCTCCAACGGCTGAGCCCTCTCCCAACTCCTGCGGACAGTGGGACAGCAGAGACTCTCCTCTCTGCCAGTCCCTTGGGGCTGGGCTCCACTGGGGGGACTGGGGGGGGAGGAGGGGAGCCCCGTGGCCAGGCGGTGGATGCCCTCCAGCCTGGCAGGGCTCCGGGCAAGGCCGACCTACTTGTGGAACCAGGTGGTTTTCATGTATTCCACATTGTAGTACTTGACCTTGCTGAAGATCCGGATCCCTTCCTCAGTGCCCTGGATTTTCAGTGGGGTCGCAGAGAGGGCTGGGGAGACAGAGGAGGAGGGCGAGTCTTCCCCGAGGCAGTATATTTGGGGCCAGCCCGCTCACCCCTGCCCAGGGGTCCCGTGGGGGGATGCTGAGCTGTGAGGAAGCAGGAGCTTCTCTCCAGTGTCTGAGGTTGGACACTAAACCCACCCCTGGTAGCCAAGAACGGTGGGAGGCCCCTTGGTGGCTCTTTGGCAGGAGGACAGGGCTGGCTTACCCCCAATCCTGCCCAGCTCGGCGAAGACGGCATCCAGGGCTGGGGGGAGACAGAATGGTCAGCGGGTGTGGGCCTTCCCCAGGGATGCCTAGGATGGGGACAGCCTTGGAAAGGGCTGGGGCACAGGAAGCTCTGCAGGATGACTCCCATGGCTCTGGCGCTCAGCAATGGGAGGGTCAGGGGGGCACGATGGGTGGAGAATGGATGGGCCAACCTGTCAGTTCTCTTGCAGGCTGAGCCAACCAGCCCGATGCAGACCCAGGGCCCACTGTGGGCAGAGAGGTGAACTCAGGCTTTAGAGCTCCAAGCCTGGGCTCACTGTGGCATATTGCAGTGGATACGGGTGTCAAGAGTCACACAGACCAGGGCCCTGCCACTAACTAGCTATGCAGTCTTGGGCAAGTCACTTAACCTCTCTGTGCCTCTATTTCCCCAAGTGACATGGGGATCCCGTAAATCTTACCCTGCAGGTCGCATCTACAGCCCTCCTGCCCCATCTCACCATCGCCAGCTCCTACCTTCACCCGTGAGGTCCAGTATGGTGTCGTCTTCCCCTCGATTGTCAGAAACCACTGCTCTATAAACTCCCCTGTCCTCTTTGGACAACTGGAAGGATTAGAGATGGCAGTGTGAGCATGGCTTCTGGGGAGTTATGGGCAGCCGATTAGGAGGCTGGCCCCCAGGAGAATGGGCCCCACTCTCTGAGTGACCTCAGGCAAGGCCCTTCTCCTCCCTGGGCCTCGTTTACTGCTCTGGGCTGGGGGATTTCTAAGGCTCCTTCCAGCGCCAGAGCCCTTTGATTCCTAGCTCAGGGCCCATCTGGGCTGGGCAAGGGGTGGGTGTGGGGGAGTTGAGGACAGATACAAGCACCCCTCCCCGTCACTTGGATTCACGACAGCTGCTCTGAGCACGACACGGTGAGCCCTCCTGGCAGAGCTCGTCTGAGCCCGGCACACCCTTCACTCCCTCGGGGGCCCTGGATGGAGGGGCACCCCTGCCTGCCAGATGTCCCCAGAAGGAAGTGTGTTTTCTTTTGCCCAGGACAAGAGGGTCCTTTCTGACACACATTTGTCAGTCTCTAATTAAACCTGAACTAACACTCAGCAAAGCAAGAACTTGGGCTATGCTTTTCAGACAAGGTCCAGAGATCAGAAGTGACCTCTCATTGCCCGGCCCCTCCTTCAGGCCTGGGAGTAACATTAGTATCTGCCTTCCCACCTGCACCGTCTCCACAGAGTGGGTTTGGGGCAGGATCCAAGGCAGAGGCAGCTCTTAACCTGGGGATCGGAACAGTCCTCTCCTATGTCCCCCTCCTCCCTCCCACACGATGAAGCCTCCAAAGTCCCAGCCAAACCCAGGGTGGGTGATCACAGTGGCTTCTGACCCCGCTTGCCAGGCTTGTGTCTTTGCACTGAAACCCTCTGAGCCTCAGTATACTCATCTGTGAAATAGCAGCACAACCCTCGCCCCGCCTACGTGTGACAGCTGCTGCAAGGTTCAAGGGAGGTAACCCCTTTGGAAGCCTGAAAGTTCGCACCGATGGTACGGATGATAAAACCCCATAATTATTTTTTTTAATTTTCTTTTTTACCCTTTCCACCTTCCCATGCTTCAGTTAAGGCCAGAAGCCCCATAACTATTTTAGCAGCTACTTACTGCCACGCCCTGTTCATGGAGATTGCAGGGTGGTGACAAAGCCAACTTGGCAACGTCCTGGCCAGGACTTGGGGGAAGACCCATGTTTGCTGCAGTCTCCCTGACACCCAGTGAGGCCGCAGACACCAGCAGTGGGGCAGGGAATCCTGCCGTCTATGAGCAAGCCTCGCGTTTCTCTCTTAACCAGGCCACGTCCCTCCGATGGCCGGGGGGGAACTTGGGTGGCAGAACTGAGCTCGAGGCCTGCCTCACACGGACACATCCTTCCCGTCCTAAACCCTAGACTGTGGGGGGCAGGAAGGGGGCACGGGGAGAGCATCCCTTCCCACCCACCCATGCGACGGATGAAAGCTGAGGGCTGAGAGGGACAGTGACTAGCCCAAGCCTGCCCAGTCATTGGCAGGGCCAGGACTGTAGCCCAAGCAAAGAGAAAAATCAATAATACTGATTCTGTTTCTATTGAAAATTTTGCTATTTTTTTCCTGGTCTTTTTTTGCATTAATTTTTGATTTTTGAAAATATTGCATAAATATTATTAATTTGATGACTGAGTTTTTTGGTGCCCCTTCCATTTTGGGCCCTGGGGTGGGCCACACTGTAGTCATGGTCCTGCTCCCAACTCCCGGCCCAGTGCTCTCGGTGCTGCTGGCTCGTAGCTGACGGAGAGTGTGAGCCTGGGAGCTGGGGCCGCACCTACCTCTTCGATGCAGAGAAGTCCTTTTCCCGTCTGCGGGTCGTACTGAGCTTCTGGCACCTCCATCCTCTGGAAGAACCACTGAAAGCGAGTCTCGTTCTTGGTGTTGGTCACCTGAGGAAGGCGGGGAACAAGGAGACTCTCTTAGGCTTTCACTCTTTTTCAGTAAGAACATACACTAATGCACACCCTCCGTCCTCACTCCATATGTCGCCTCCACTGGCTTCAGGACCCTGAATGTTTGCTAGTAGTTCGCTACTACCGTTTGCTACTAACGTTTGTTCGTAATGTTTCCACTGCCTCTTGATCCCTGCCCTACCCAATTTTCCTTGTAAGTGCCTACACTTCTTAACAAATCAGTTAAATGTCACCGCCTCCAGGAAGCCTTCCTTGAAGCACCCCAGCGTGCTCCCCCATCATGATTAATCAATTTCCTGCACGTATCTGGATCAAGCATGAGGCAGGCTGTTTTCCAATGCTCCTGCCTTGGACCACGGGCTCTCAGAGGCCCGCGAGACCGCTTTGCCTCTGTATGCCTGGTGCCCCGCAGTGTCTGGCACATAGTAGCCACTTTATGTTTACTGAAGGAAAATGCTGCTGGGGGAGCACCTACCCCACCCTGTCCCCCCCCCAGTTGTCTAAAGAGGCTGGAGGATGCACAGAAACACATCGGGCTTTGGAGCCAGACAGGTGTGGTGAAAACCTGGGCTGTGCCTCCTGCCGTGGGGTCTTGAGCTATTTCTCCCATTTGTTTTCTCACCCACAGAGTGGGGATAACAGTGCCTGTCTCACAGATGAGTGTGAGGCAGATGAAATAAAATAATATGCAGTGTCCAGCAATGATAAATACAGGGACACCCCCTCAAGGTACAGATCCTCAATAGCTCCCAGACCCTCCGGACCCTTGGAGTCCATTCCGGAGCCACTGGGATCTAGCTGGAGGCTGATCCAACTCACACTAATCCTGTCCCCTGGGCTCTGTGAGGGTGGGCTTGCTTTTCAGGTTAAACACAGCCTCCCTGGGGCCACTTTCCACTTGTGGGTTCAGCCAAGCACAGGGGATGGAATTTGGGGGGGTGGGGTGGGTAGGGACAGCCACTGGGCTTGGGGACCAGCCACAGGCCCCACCCCACTGGGCCTGGTGCAGGGCTGGAGGCAGGGCGGGGACTTGCCTTGCACGTCAGCAGCACTTTGCAGTCCTCCGTGACGCTCCACTGCAAAGGCTCCTCGAAATAGGGACCTGCACGTGCAAAACAAATACGCGCACCGTCGGGATGCCGGGCCCGGCCAGGGCGCCCCCTGGTGGCCAGACTGGGGAAGCCAGACAGGCAGGTGGCAGCTAACGGCCACCGGCCCCTCTGACACTGCCCCCCACCAGGGTGGGGACTGGGCAAGGCAAGGGAGGGGCTTCGGGTGTGACATGTAAGGAGGCTGTCACTCTCAGGGTCCTGCAAGTGCTGTTTCGTTGTGGCGCGGGGACAGAACTGGACCGAATTGCAGCGGACCTCCCTGTGGGGTCCAGGAGGGCAGGGGGTCCCCTTAGCCCCCACCCAGCAGTTCTCCTGCACTGGGCGGTGGCCCAGGCGTCCGACTGAGCTTCACCGCAGCAGCCCTTACCCTGTTTTCTCTTCCAGTCTCTTCTCTTAGCGTCCGCCTTCCTCAGAAGTTTGTCAAAATCTGTGAGCACAGAGGGAGGAAGTGGCATGAGCTGGGGGGAGGGCAAGCCCCGAGGGGGACATTGGGACGACGGAGGACCAGGGGCGCGCTCGGCCAAGGGGGGGGCAGGTGGGTGCACTGCGTGGGGGGGGGCGCGGCTGACCGTCATCCATGAGAGTCAGGGTGATCTGGTTTTTGGCTTTTCCGTCTTGGAGCTGAGCTGTATAGGACCCTTTGTCCGCCTCTGTCAGGTTCTCGATGATCACTTCCACCAGGCCCTTCTCCCGGTCAAAATTGATTTTGCGGTTCTGAGGAGAACAAGCCCACGGAGTCCTTTTCCCACTTGCCCTGTTCTGGGAACTTTGTTTCCAGACACATGTCAGGGTGTAGCTGGAGTTGGGGGGGTGATGTGTGCAGGGTCACGAGCCTTCGGAGACGGGGGCGCCCCACGCCCAGTCCCTGGGGACACCCCTTGGAGGCTTAAATTGGTTACAATTGAATAATAAGTGCGCAATAATAACTGCACCACAGTTTTTGTTATTTTCTACTTCTTTTAAAATTTAATAGGGAAAAACCCCCATCAACACATATAAAGGACAATATTAAAAATACCTGTGTACTTGTTACCCAGAATTCACACTCATTCGCATTTGAGGCATTCTAACCGTTTTAACAGTTTTATTTTCCACATTTAGGTCCCTACTCCCTCTGGCTTTATTTGTACATATGATCTGAAGGAGTCGTCTAATATTATTATGGTACAGGGACAACTGCTTGTTCCTCTGCCGTGCAGACTTTGTAGCACTTCCTCTACCATGCAGCAAAGGTCACTGTGTAATCTTTACACAGAACTTTCAAATCTGTTTTGTCATTTGCTCCTCTTGATCCCGAGATGACAAGCCCATTGTACAGATGCAGAAACTGAGGCACGGACGGGTGAAGAGACCTGCTCAAGGTCACAAGCCCACAGGGGGTGGACACGAGTCTCCTGTCAGGACCAGCGCCCCTTCCCTATGACACGTGTTTTCTTCAGTCTAACACTGTCCCAGCTGAGCTATTTCCACTGCCTCAGCTATTTTCTTTCTTTTTTGTCATAGGACCTTCGGTGTGTATGTAACACATATTTCCTGATGGCTGCTTTGCCATCTGGTGACGAAACTCACAGGTAACATGAGATTGAATCATGACTTTGTCTCTCATGAGACTGAAATTGCCATGTTTGCAGGTAAAAAAAACAGTTGAATATCAACAAATCATCTGGTTCAATCTAATATAACCTGTCTATATATATGAATAAAAATGTAATATTCTAATTGTAACATAAAGAAGAAATAAAAGTCACTAAAATAAAATAATATGTATTTCCATAGGAAGATGCTTAGATTTAACCTTGATTATGCTGCACTGACTTATAATGAATTGGTTTGAATTTAAGAAAAGAAAAGTGAAAAGGTCAGAAGTTATTCTGTACAAAAACAGGAGAGTGAATGGATGAGCCTAGCTGAAGTGGCCAGTAGAATAAAAACTCTCCATTCAGTGCCTGTTAAGATTGCCCCCAAATATTTTGTATTTAGACCAAAAACAGAGTTAGGGCCGAAGCTTATGTAATTATAAACATGAATGTAGGTTTTTCATCTTAAGAATGTCTGGTGTGGCAATCAAAGGTTGTGGGGGTGCGGGAAAGTCTTTGTATGTGGGAGTGTCCCTTGCATTGGCCAGCATCCAGTGTCCCTGCCACCTCCCCCACTTTGTACCAAAAGCCAGGTGCCCCATCCCCCCATCACTGGACCCCCAAAGTGCACAGTCCTTCCTGAATTGCCCACGACCGGGAGGTGCTTGCAGGGAACCCCTGCCTGGTGAGGCCGCCTCCTGGGCAGGGGAGCCTCCCTTGAGGATGGTGAGCGCCCAATTACCGGTGAGCTGAAGATCTCCTTCTGGTTGAAGATCAGATGCAGCTCAGCGGCCGGGGATAACTTTTCCACTTCCAGCCAAAGCCGCACCTCTCCTCGATCGAGGATGTCAACGTTCCAGCCGGAGATCAGTTTGATCACTGGGAGGAACAGCACAGGAAGGAGGTGAGTGGCCCCTTCTCCCTTTCCCGTGCCCGGCCAGCCCACCTAGAGTGTGCCGTTGGCATCTGACGTACAAGGACGCTTGGAGAGCCTCCAGAAGTTGCGTCTAGGGTGGGGGTGTTCCGCATGCTCATTCTAGATTTAATTAGTCTCAGGGAAGCATTTCCTCTTGTAAGAGCCCTGAGGCTGTGGTTCTCAGCCTGGCTGGGCATTGGATCCCCAAGGACTTCCAAAAACACTAGCGTCTGGGAGATTCCGATTGTCTGGGACATGATCTGGGCGTCGGGATTTTGAAAAGCTCTCAGGGTTACTCTAATGTATAGCTAAGTTTGTGACTTCCTGCTTCAGGCAGTGCAGATGCCCCCACAGCCAAGGGAGAGAAGAAGAGGTCTACATGATCCGAAATCCAAATGACTCAAGAGCCACAATTATTATCAAAAGAAGAAACCTCCCATATTTCCCTCCCTGGCAGCCCCTCTGCTCCCTGCCGGCTGCTCTTCATGAGCTCCTGGGGTCTCTGGCCTCCCAGCCCTATGACTCCCCCATCCTCTGCCCCCCAGGTTATTTTCTGGCTCTTGGCTTGAGTCTGCTCTGCTTAGGACACGCCAGTGGCCCTAGTGGGAGTTGCATGGCACTGGCAGCCAGGACTGCTCACCTGGGTTCCTGATCTCATGACTCAGTTTCTTCAGCTTCTCCAGCTCTGCGACAGGGAGGAGCAAGAAGAAACCAGAGAGAATGAGGTATCCAGGCATGGGGGGCTCACGGGAGCCATCCTAGGGGCCCATGCTGGGTGAAAGTCCCAAGAGACACCCCCCAACTTGGGGTCACTTAGCTCCATAGGGGTTGATGATGTGCACCGTGGGCCTTTGTCCTGGGGCACCGAAGGAGGTGCTGGGGCCACTGCTGGCCACCCGGAGATTGTGGCTTCTCCCTGTCCTTCAAGGCCTAGGTCAAGTCTCATCCCAGAGAAGCCTCTATTACGTGCCAGGCCCAGCATTTCTCCTTAGCGCTCACACGATGCTGGGGGCTGACTGTCACTGTCCACCTCCAGGCCACTCCAGGCCCCCTGCTAACCCACTGCAATGTGCTGTCCTAGTGTCTGAGGGTCCGTACCACACACTGAGCCCTTCAGTCCAGAAGTTTCCAGGGCTGTTTTACGGAGTGCTGTCTCATTTGCTGGCTGCTTCTTTGTGTTAGGTTTCTCTTTCTCTCTCCTGCTAAGGTGATCTCTGAACCTGCATGAGCATCTGGCACACAGTAGGTGCTCAATAAATATATATCCTTGTGGGTGAATTGGCAGGAGTGGAGCCCATGCCTCATTTTCCCTTGTGAGCCCCAGAGTCCTTAGCGTGATGAGTATAGACTCATGGTGAGCACAAGGTCAAAAACCAAAAAGACCCCATCACTTTTGTGGATGGCTTTAGTTTACATAGAATCATCTACTTGTATTTGCACAACAACATTATTTCAATTAGGGCAGCCAGGGATTGTAATCTCCCTTTGCAGATGAGGAACCTGAGGCCTGTTGGTCCAAGGTCAAACAACCAGCAGTTATGAAACTGGACTTGAAACCCGGGTCTCTCTGGCTTCTGCTTCTTAAAAGAATCAAAGGGCATCATGTGTAAAGAACAGGGACGACATGGGCAAGGGCTGTGCAGCTGCTATGGAGACAGCAGAGGGTATGTCTCATCAGTCGTGAGCACAGGTTTTGGTTTAGTTTAATTTAGACTTGGTGTTCACTCTCTGGTTAGCCACAGTCCCCACCACTCCCTACGGTCAGCTTCATTTCTCAGACCAACTGCTCCTTGCAATTTATCATCACATTTGCATTATTGTTTTTCTTAGGCTATAGAAAGAAGCAAAATAATTCTTATATCTTTGCCATTATCAAAAGTAGGAAAATGAAAGAAAGACAAGAAGGATGTGAATTCCATCCTGTAGGGACTGTTGTCTGTCAAGTTCACTGATGTAACCCAGGGCATAGGATTCTTGGTCTGGGACTGTCTCTCTGGAGAGGCAGTGGCGAGTTGGGGCAGGGGCATTACCTTCCTCGGTCAGCGTGTGGCTTGCTGAGATGTCTTCGTCAGCATCAGTGACTACCACTGAGTAGGTGCCCAAATCCTCCAGGCCGGGTTCTTTCAGGATGACCTTGGACCTGGCAGAGAGGAGAGAGTAGAGGTTCTGGAAGGAGCTCCTTAGCCTTGTGTGTTAGGGACCTGGGGGCTGGGAGATCTTCACTGCCTCCGGTGGCCCTGTACCCCATCCTAGACCCCAGCTCCCCACAATGAAGGCTCCAAAATCCAGAGCAGAGGAAGCTGAGTCCAGAGAACTTGCAAGAGCAAGTGGCTGGTACTCAGGCTAGAAACCGAGTCCTGGGTGTCTTCTTGGAGGCACACACAGTTCCTTGCAGAAAAAGAATCCCCCAAAGATGGCGCCATTTCAGACCCTTAGATGCACTGCTAAGGCGGCAGTCGGCACACTCCGCGAAAGAGCAGGCAGCGTCTCTCACCCATTACCTGTGAGTCCTGCTCCCAGGTCTCACTCACGAGTTCTGCCAACTCCTCTGGCAGTATGTGCCCAGGGGCTATTTCTCCTCCTCTCCCCTCACTTACTTGTTAGCTTTATCCTCAATCTTGACCCTCTGGGGGTCTGGCGGACCCTTGTAGTCTTTGGACCATTGAAACTCTGAGGAGTCGGGGGCTTCGGGGGCTTCGAAAGCTAAGTAGATAAAGCCCTCTTCATCCACGCCAACCTTGATCTCTGGGGCATCTGGGGACAAGATCCGCAGAGGGCACTGACGTTTATAAATAATAAACCAGGCCATGCCCTCCCCTGCTTAAACCTCCTAGTGCCTGCCCACGACATTCGGATAAGACAATAAACCTGATTCTTCGCTGTGGCCACCAAGGCCTTGCATGATCTGGCTCCTTCTCAGCTCAGATGTCACCTCCTCTGAGAGGCCCTCCCTGACTGCCCTGGATGAGTAACCCCACCCCACCCTACACCCTGTGTTATTTCCTTTACAACACTTCTCACTATCCTAACTCACCTTCCTCCAGCAATAGTTCATTCCTTCACTGTCCATCTGCCCCCACCGCCCCCCACAAACTAGAGCAGTGACCCTGCCTTCTTATTCACTCCTGTGTCCCCAGTACAATGTGGGCGTCACCAAATATTTGTTGACTAAATATGTAATTAAAAGAATGGAAAGAGAACATGCTTTATAGCTGGGAGAACTGAGTGATTCTGTCATATACTAGTTCCGCGATCTGATCGTTTAACTTCTCTGAGCTATAATAAAATCAGTTGTAAAGTGGGGACCAGGACCCTTCCCTCAGGGGCTTGTTGGAGGACTAGGAAGTGTGAGGACCCAGCACGGCATCGAGCTTCCCCCAGCTCCCCTCAGGCTCCACCTGTCCTGGATGGACAGGTGCACTGGCACCCTCCAGCCACACCTACCTGGCTTGTCCCCCAGGAGCACAGGGTCGGTGGGCATGGATGGTTGCCCCAGACCGGCTGAGTTCACGGCCTGCACCTGGAACACGTAACTCTTTCCTGGCTGCAAGTCGGAAACCTGAGGGGTCGGGAGTCGGGGGAAGAGCCAGCAATGAGGACAGCAGCCACTTAGTCTTACCCAAGCCCTGGCCTCGGGGTGCAGGGAACCACTCAGTGGTGGACCCTGAGGAGGGCAACGGCCGTCTGGGGGGTGAGGGCAGGCAAGGGGCACATCCCTCTCTTGAGTTCCAGGCCAAGTTCCAAGTCTTTCAGGGGCCTCTCCACTTGGACTGGCTCCCTGGCACCTGGCACCCGGAACTCCACCCCCACCCCCAAGTCGAATAATTCATTTGCCTCCCAGTAAGAAAACCTTCCTGTGTGCTGTCTCTCCCTGAGATGCGGCCACCCACCTGACACCCCGGAGAGGTGGAGAGGCCGGGCTCCTCTCCGACAACCTTTCCTCGAGCCCTCCCCACCGACCACCAGTTCCCCCCATTTTGTTTTCTTAGCGTTTCTTGAACGTGGCTGCTCCCCTCCAGGTCCCAGCCACGACCTTGACCGAGGCTTTATCTCTCCTCACCTGAACCTGTCCAGCAGTTTCCCGAATGGCATCTCTGCCCTGGATGCTTCTTCAGGGCCAAGTTCCAGTTCCGAGGGTCAGTACCTAAAGCCCGCTGCCCTGGCCTGAGCCTGCCATCCTGTCGCTGCTGCATCAGTCCCCTCCCCCCACGCTCTCTCAGCGTCCCCACGCTCATGTCATCACACGTCCCACCCTTTGACCTTGCTGAGCCTCCACCCGGAGGGCCCTCCCCTGGCTGGCTGACTCCAGTGTGCTCTTCACCGCTCCACTCAGCGGGTGCAAGGTTCCCACCAGCATCTCTGACCTTCCTGCCTGAGCTCCCAGAATTCCTCGGACCCCCCACAAGTGTGGCATTTATCACACGGTATTGAAATTACTGCCACCCAACGACTGTGACTTATCAGCTTTTCATGTCTCGGACCTAGTTCAGACCTGACACCGAGTAGATGTCAGGAAGTGTTTAGTGAGTGACCGAGTGAATGAGGGCCAGCCATCCACAGGCAGAAGCCGGTGTCATGTCACTGAGGCTGTCCTGCCCTGGCCTGGGTCAACCCACGTGCCGAGGAGCAGAGGAGCAGAGACCACGTAGACGAAAGTTCTGCGGAATCTCAGAGGATTCCACCGGCAGAGACTTGTCCTCTCTGACTCTGCCTTAGGTGGCGGTAATTTCACTTTCACAAAATTAGGCGGGGCGCGGTGGCTCACGCCTGTAATCCCAGCACTCTGGGAGGCCAAAGCAGGAGGATCACTCGAGGTCAGGAGTTCAAGACCAGCCTAGGCAAGAGCGAGACCCCGTCTCTACCAAAAATAGAAAGAAATTAGCTGGACAACTAAAAATATATAGAAAAAATTAGCTGGGCATGGTGGCGCATGCCTGTAGTTCCAGCTACTCGGGAAGCTAAGGCAGGAGGATCACTTGAGCCCAGGAGTTTGAGGTTGCTGTGAGGTAGGCTGATGCCATGGCACTCTAGCCCGGGCAACAGAGTGAGACTCTGTCTCAAAGAAAAAAAAAAAAAAACAAAATTAAAGCATTTTTATTTTTTTCTGGTTGTAAAGGAAACAAGCTTGTTGAGAAAAAATTAAAGCATTAGAGAAGTCTGTAAAATGAAGGATTAAAGCTCCCCTGGCAGTCCCACCCCCAGAAATGACCAGAAGGAACCATTTGGAAAAATCCTTTTAGACTTTTAGATGCACGTAAACCACACAGAAGCATGGTGTGTGCCGTATTCTATCTGTTAGTATCTCCTTCTTTCCACATGGTGCTGAGCCTGCCTCTTCCCTCCTGGTGCTCACTAAGGGAATGCGAATGAGTGGTCCCGACAACTGCATCCCCTCCTGCCTGCTGGGGAAAATGGGCTGCGGGGAATAGTCCTCTCTCTCTAGAGCGGCAGAAAATAAAACCTAATCCACGTCACAGAACCGTCCTTACAAACCTTCCTCAAATCAAAGAAGCCCGTGAGACACGCTCCAGGCGTGGACCCTTGTGTGGCCTGCGAACGTGGTCTTCAGTGACAGGGACGTCTGAAGTTCTGACCGATTGTGTAAGTTAGTAGTTTGTGTCTGCTAATAATGCTTCAAGCGACATCTTTGCTTTCTGACACATATACGTATTTGTTACCTAGGAGAGGATTGTCTGTGTTCTTTCTCCTCCCTGTGTGGAAGTTCAACACCACTACAGGAGGATGAAACCAACGATTCTGCCAGATTTCTTAATTATCTTAAGACGTTAGAGTTTGTTTCTGATGTAAATTCAGAAACATATAGCTGCATATAAATATTTATATATATATACACAATAATGTAACATGATATATATAATTATGCTATCTATCATAAAAATATCCCACTCTATATCTTGTTTTTTCTTAGCCACATAAGATGGATATATTTTCATGTCAATATACACATGTAGTTCCATCTTATTCTTTTTTTTTTTTTAAGAGATAGGGTCTTGCTCTGTTGTCCAGGCTGGAGTGCAGTAGTGGCACAATCATAGTTCACTGCAGCCTCCAACTCCTGGGCTCAAATAATCCTCCCACCTCAGCCTCCTGAGTAGCTAGGACTACAGGCATGCAACACCATGACTGGCTAATTTTTCTATTTTTTGTAGAGTCAGGGTCTCCCTATGTTGCTCAGGATGGTCTTGAACTCCTGGCCTGGTCCTCCCGCCTTGGCCTCCCAAAGTGCTGGGATTACAGGCATGAGCCACTCCGCACCCGGCCGTCCCTCATTCTTTATACTGCTGCCACCCCTTATACTGTTTCACGCCTTTAAATGCCTTATTCTTTCTACCACCTGGCACAAGTTTCCACTTTAAGGATAAACTATGATTACGTTAAGCAAACCCCCTACTGATGGACATTTAAGTTGTTTCTGACTTTTGCCCTTATAACCAATGCTACAGTGAGTGTCATTGTCCTTAGGTCTTTGCTCATTTGCCTGATTATTTATCTATAATCCAATTCTAGAAGCAGAATGCCTGGGTTACAGGATATGCATATGCAAGTGCTGACATACCTGGCCAGCTATCAAGTGAGTTTTTAGGGAGGAGTCTGCCTGGTGTGGAGAAGGTTAAGGCCACCACCCAGCCAGACTCGCTGTGTGACCCTAGGTAAGCCACTCTCCCTCTCTGGTCCTCTGCTGCCGTTAAGTGAGGACCATAATTTCTGAGGGTTGTGCGAGCTCTGGTATTCTGTGGCTCTGCTATGTTTCGTGGCAGGGAAGGCTCAGGGCCGGCCAAAAGACAAAGGGGCAGGAACTCACCCTCAGGTGGGTACCAGAGATGGGGTCTGGGGTGACCGGCTTCCACTGCTCAGAGCCTTCCTCCTGGAAACTGACGTGGTAACCCGTGACCGGCCCAGCCCCTGTGTAGAGCGGGGGCTCCCACTGCAGCATCAGGGAGGTGGCCCGCACCTCGGTCGCCCGCACGTCGTATGGGGGGCCTGTGGGAGATGAGGGATGGGCAGAGATGTGGCAGCTGGCAGCCAGGCAACCAACCCAACTGCCAGCTGGCCAGCCGGGCAGACGGGCAGCATCCAGGTGGTCAGGCAGCAAGCTTGTCAATCCATCCGTCACAACCAGCCCTGGAAGTGCCTGCTCTGGGTGTGGTGGGGACCTGGCCGGCCTTGTCTTCATGAAAAACCTTGGCTCTGGGCCTGAGTTACGGTTAACTTTTCAAATTGTGCTCAGCACCACCTCTTTCTGGAAGCTTCCCTGACCTTCCCCAGTCCTATCCCAGACAGTATTAATCCTCCTAAAGTCTCTGCCATTTCAGTGTTTAGTGTCGGGATTTCGGGTGTGAACCCAGAGTCAGACTGCCGGGGCTTGTGTTGTAGCCCCACCCTTTCCAGCTACGGGGACTCTGGGCAAGTTACTTAACCTCTATGTTCCTGTTTCCTCAACTGTAAAATGGGGATACTGTGGTGAGCGTTAGTGAGATAATTTATGAAAAGGGCCTAGTACATAGTAAGTACCCAGTAAATATTAGCTGTTTATATATAATTGTTGTTGTCTAAAGCATCACACATTGGAATTATCTGCCACTCAGGTGAAGGTTTTATGTAGAAAACAGAACTGAGCAGAACAGAGTGATGGAAGGTTGTGATTGGTCCTTCCTAGGCGGGAGGGGAGGGGCTCCTTGGTGAGGAAGCTGACAGGGTTACAGGAGCAGTGCATGGGGTGGACAACTGTCCCTGTTTGTCCAGGACTAAGGGGGCTCCTTAGTGCCGGGTCTGGGACTTTCAGTGGTAAATGGGGAGAGTTCCAGGCAAACCAGGACGAATCCATCGGTCTGTGGCCAGAAGCAGCGCTCAGATGGTGTGTTTAGTCGGGGAATAGTTTGTACAGGGGTCAAGGGGGTGGATGGCCCAGGTCAGGGGTCCTTCAGGCAGCGTTAGGACTCAATCTATGTCAGGGATTGCAGGGTCCCTTTGTGGAAGGGCCCGGGGTCTGGGATCTGGGATGGACAGAGCAAGCCTGAATGCACAGAGAGCACAGTGGCGTTCATCTGGTTGGTTAGGTTTGGGGAGGGCGGGCAGGCAGGTGCCGGACTTCAGGCCTCCAGGCCCCTCACCTGGCTGGGGCATCGTCCACTCCTTGCACTCAAACAGGCTGCTGGGCGCCGACAGCTCGCCAACACCTGCCCAGTTTACAGCCCGGGCACGGAACTTGTAGAAGTGGCCTTCTTGAAGGTCAGTGACCTTGAAGAGCAGAAACATGGACTGTGAGGCTGAGGTGGGGAGCGGAAGGGGCGGGGCAGCAGTGAGGGGCGAGTCTGCCGGAGGTCTGGGGGGCTTCGGACAGGACTGTCCACGGTGGGGTTGCCCTGGAGGGCGAGCCGGAAGACCAAGGCAGGCCCCTTCCAGACTCAGCCTGAAACAGCACCGCAGGTCTCCCTGCACAGGCCATGACTCGGGCGGGGGGTGTGGGGTTGGCGTTCCAGCCTTGCCTTGCAGACTTGGGTGGGGACGGGCTGCTGGTTGACTGCGTGCCAGTCCAGCTCCTCGGAGTCATGCTGGTCCAGGAAGTAGCCCAGGATCTTGCCACCTCCACGACGCTTGGGGGGCTTCCACCCAATGACCATTTCATTCTTCCCGCAGTTCAGGAGCGCAAAACCGTACGGGGCGGACGGGGTAGCTATGGGGAGGCAAGGAGGTGAGGACAGCTGTCCCCTGGGGCTGGCTGGATTGGGCAGTGGGGCCTGAGAAAGCCAACGAGCCTTCCCCAGTGGGTGCCCACCCTGATCCAGGGGGTGCTCCCTGAGCCAGCAGCATCTGCCCCCATGTTGGGCACCTGGGCATCAGGTTTCTGGGCCCGGGGACCTCCCCAACCCCCAGAACTGATCAGGCCTCATCCCATGGCCTCAAGCCATTGTTCCTTCTTTCCCAAAGGAAAGGGTGGTTGACCCCAGCTCCGGTTCCCCTCTGAGGGCTCATGTCCCATTGGCCGCTGGGATTGGATCCTCTAAGACGTGGTCATGAACCCCCAGCTCCCTGCCCAGCCAGGGCTGCCCCCAGGGGCCTGCAGGCTGGACCTGCCCCCACACTCACCCAGAGCCTGCTTCACCCGGATGGGTTCGGTGGCAGCTGAGCTCTCACCTACCCCGGCCTCGCTGACTGACCTGACACAAAACTCGTACTCCTTCCCCGTCCTCAGCCCAGGAACTGTAAACCTGGGAGAGAAATGTGTAGCCTTCAGGGATGGCCAAGCAGCCCAGAGAGATTCCTGAACTTTCTAGAACAACCTTGTGGGATAAGTGGCCACCAGTGTGGTAGGATTTGAGGGCTCTGGGCCAGTTCTTACCTAAAAATATTGGTTCTGATCCCACAGGGATGCCTGAAACGGCACCAATCGGGATGTGGTCCTTATGGTTTTAAAGATTTTGCTCTTCTGGGCCCACCATTAAAATGCAAATATGCCGGGAAAAGTATGAATTTAAGGCAAAGGCAGCCAACCCCACAGTGCTACATGGTACATTCTCAGGACTTTGGGGCCTGTCCTTAAAAAACAACAGTGGCTGTGATTCAAAAGCACAAAGTCCTTTTAAAGACCCCAAAGAGAATTGTCATCCAGAGGAATATAAGGACATTCTGGCTTAGAGAAAAATGTCCTCCTCATCCTGCCGCTCCTTGATAAAACCCAAGTTGTGGACCCTCTTTCTCCCTTGTCACTGATCTCATTTTCCTGTAGCAAATCTCAGTATGATTTAAGTCCTTGGGAACTGCTTGTGACCTTGGCCCCTGAGGGGCTCTGAGGACGTACATCACCCCAAGTGCAGAAGGCTGACAGTGCCAAGCCCGCTGGGGACACATGCACCTAAAGGGGCTTTGCGAGGGGATGAAGGTCAGGTAGCCCCTGACCAGGTGAGGCTGGGGATGCCCCCTACACCAGACCCTGTTGACAGCAGATGGCGGTGATGACAATGACAATAGCGGCACACTCTCGTCTAGCACTCTGTGTACATATATCAATCAGGTACGCGTCACAACACCCTCGAAGGAAGGCACTGTTACTTATCCCTCTTCTGGAGATGAGGACAAAGTCCTGAATGTTGGAATACTGGAGGGGCCCTTACAGATCAAACGTCATGTCACGGGCAGGGAAGGGCTCCCACGGGAGGACAGACCTGCCAGGAGCCCACAGCTGAGCAGGGGCACAGCCCAGGCCCCAGCCAGGTCTCTTGAGCTCCAGGGCAGCCCCTGCCCACTCGCCATTCATACGTTCATTCATTCATTCAGTGTTTGAGCCTCTCCGGTGAGCCAATCTGTGGGGCCTGGCGGTTCAGCGACCTCCACAGCCCAGCTGGGCTCCCTTTAGCCCTCAGCCCAGGCTCTGACCCCAGGGCAGCACATGTAACAGGCGACCTGCACACATGTGACACGTTCCCTGGCCGTGTCACTCTGTTCATGCCAGCCCTCCCTCAGTGCTGCCCTCCCACAAAGGGAAGCACACTCAAATGCAAGTTGGGGGAGAGGTCTTACTCCAGGCCTGACCTTGACTCTGAGATAACTTGTCAAAAACCTGATTACTGTCCATCTTGGGAACTTTATCAGTTGTTAGTAACAAACTATGAGTGACCCCTTGCAGCTGACCGTGAGGCACTCAAGACCAGAGGGCTCACGGCCTTTTTCTGGGTAAGTTGACTGTGGGGCTTGTGGCCCAGGGTGAGGGGAACCTGGCCAGGTGTGCTCGGGGCCAGTTGTCTGATGGAAAGGGAAGGGGGAGGCGTCATCCCCTGAGCCCCTTACCCCACAAAACTCTGATATTGAGAGAAATCATGAGCTCAGAAGCCCCAAAACTCACTGTGCCTGCAAAGACGAGGCTCTCGGAGGGCTGTGGGTGGGGAGCGAGCCTCAGAGTGGACGGGGAGTTGGAACATCAGGAGGCCAGGAGTGCGCCCTCCTGCCCCCAATATTACAGAAGAAGGACAGAGGCTTGGAGAGGGTGGGTCTTCTGTGCAGGGTGCCAGGACAGTGAGGAGAGGGTGTGGGGCCTGAACCCAAGTCTCGCTGGCTCAAAGCGCCCAGCTGGAGGGTCAAGACCTCTACCCACGGAGTTCTGCAGACGCACGTCCTCAGCAAGGGTGTGTTGGAAGAGACCATCTGGGTTCAAATCCTATTTCCTCCACTTACTAGCTATGGGGGCTTTGGCCAGTTACTTAACCTCTCTGTAAAATGATAATAAAAATACCAGTCCTAAGTGTGTAGGACTGCAGTTAGAACTAGATGACCTGATAGATGAAGGATGCTTAGGCCAGCGCCTGGCCAGGGCAAATGCTGTGACGTGCTGGGCTTCATCTTATCAGGGCGCCTCCTTCAAGGCTACCCCGGCGCAGGAGGGGGTGGACAGACTTACTTGTTGTCCTGGATGGGTTTGTTGTTAACTGTTTGCCACTCAGATGATCCTGCCTCTCGGGAGTAGACGTAATAACCCAGGAGCTCCGTGCCGCCTTCCACAGGGTCCCAGGTCAGGGAGACAGAGGTCTGCGTGTCCCGGAGAGCTTGGACTTGAGCTGGCGGAGGGAGGGTGGCTGAAACGCAGAATCAGGTGCTGAGTGAGGACACTGAGTTACGTGGCTCTGACAGGCCAGAGCAGGGGAGGACGTGGGGAGAGGTGAGAGGAGCCCCCACAGCCATCAGGGGTGGTACGTGAACTCCAGACATGCGGGGCTGTGGGCAGCTCCTTCCCAGGCCCACAGTGTGCTCCAGACTCCGGTATCCTAAAAGTCCTCTCACCTCTGAGCATCTCTGCTTCCTCGCTAAGCACCACAGCCCTCGCTCACTCACCCTTACATGCTCGTGTGCTCTCTCTCTCTCTCAGAAGTCACCAAATCGACAGCTTTTCTCAATCCTTCTCTTCAATCTCAAGATAACTTGATTTTCTTTCTTTGAAACTTCTCTATTGATTTTCATGGCTCCTTGAGACTAAAATGCTTGAGTTAGGGACTGCCATGATTTGTTAAATGGATAGATGAATAGTTGGTTGGATGGATGCATGGATGGATGGACAGATGGATACATGGACAGATAGATGCATGGATGAATAGATGGATGGATGAATGTATGCATGGATGGACAGACGGATGGATGGATGGATGGATGGATGGATGGATGAATGGCAGGTACATGATCGTCCTAGTTTTCTCTTTACTTTTCACACTCCTTACACATCGCTTGGTGGCTCCCCATCTTCCTTTTGCCTCAAATGTGGGGCTCCTCCAAGCTTCTCTTCCTTGACTTGCTCCATTTTTCTCCTCTCCTATTACTCCTGAGGGTCCTGCCTCTCTCGGGCCTTCAACCCTCATCTCTCTGCAGGCCTCACCTCTAGCCCTGCCCTCTCTCCTGAATTCCAGAGCCTCATCTTCCATTTCTCCCTGAGCACCTCTCCTTGTTTTCTGGTGGTGCCCCGAAGTCAACAGGAAAGGCTGACCTCAGCTTCTACCCAACACAAATCCAGTATTTTTCAGGTGCCTACTCTGAGCCAGGTACTGCTCCAGCCCGGGGCAGGTACTGAGAAATAGACTTGAGGTCCTGGGCTCAGGAAGGTCTGGTCAGCAACTTCAACCTCTGGGATTGAAGGGAGCATGGCAGCGGGTGCAGGCTGGTGGAGGGGCGAGGCTGGAAGGGGACCACTCAGGGACCCCATGTGCTGAAGAGCCCTGCTTCTGCCCAAGGGCAGGAACTTGAGCTGAGGGTATCATGGTATGGAGTTGTCCTCAGACACTAAAATCATGATTTCAAGGATTTCATGACCTGAGGAAATGTTTGTGGTATAATGTTAATTTAAATTTTAATTTTGAGACAGAGCCTCACTCTGTTTGCCCTGGGTAGAGTGCCGTGGTGTCAGCCTCGTTCACTGCAACCTCAAACTCCTGGGCTCAAGCAATCCTCCTGCCTCAGCCTCCCGAGTAGCTGGGACTACAGGTGCTCGCCACCATGCCCGGCTCATTTTTCTATTTTTGTAGAGACAGGGTCGCGGTCTTGCCCAGGCTGGTCTCGAACTCCTGAGCTTAAGTGATCCTCCCACCTCGGCCTCCCAGAGTGCTAGGATTACAGGTGTGAGCCACCATACCTGGCCCAATGTTAATTTTTAAAAGTAGAATGCAAAGCTCTACCTACGGTCTGGATCACACTTTCAAAGAGATACATCGATGTGTATGTTGTCAAGAGGCCAGACGCTGGGGCACCAAATGCTCACAGTGGTTACCTCTGGGTGGTGGGATCATGGGTTGGGGGGGGGACAGTCTTTTCCAGTTTCTTTCCCTCCTTCCTCCCTTCTTCCCTCCCTCTTTTTCTCCCTTCCTCCCTCTGTTTCTCTTTTGCTTATTTGATATTTTCTCATTTTTGTACAGTAAGTTTACTTTTATAATACAAGTAAATGCTTTTCCTTTCCCCCCACCCCACCCCTTTTCTGAATTGCACCGGAGCCTTGCCTAAGTCTGGCTTATGGTCCAGAGACTGCTCATATCTGATCACAAACTGCTCACTGGCCAGGGCCCAAATCAAACCCAAATGTTAACCAAACCAGAATTAAAGAAAAACACCCTTGCTCACCAACCTGCTCGGACTTGCCATGAATGGGTGTATGTATATACATGTATATATTTCCCCTAAATTACTGACGCAGAGCTAATCTAGGACTAGGACTTCGAAATCTTCCCTAAATGGGACCTCCAGCAAACCAGTGTTTCCTGGACAGGTGGTACTGAGCTTGGTTCGTTATAGGAATATTTGGTGATGGCAGCTGCAGGGAACCTTCTGATCTAATCTGATCAAAGAGAAAAAAAACCCTAGAATCTGGAGGCCTCAGAACAGGGAGGGAGCCAGGATGGAGCTACGGCTAGGAGACTCGGGGAGAGCAGGAGGGGCGCAGTAACCAGGGCCTTCAGAACTATGGGCTTGGCAGGTGAGGACAGCAAGGTGTGCAGCTTGGAAATGACTCATCCAGGCCCTCGCTGTGCTGCAAGTGAGCCAGGGCTCAGGTGGGCTGCTCAGTGCCCACCAGGGAGCGAGCAGGGGCCTGCTTGGGGGGTCACTCCTGGCTGCACGGGCAGGATCCAGGGGGCAGGCAGAGACTTTTAGAAGCGAGGGGCCACTTGCTCACCCTCGGCTCCTGTGCTGGACCTGGCTGGACTCTATAACCTGTGAATTGTTGATCTGGAAAAACATCCATCCCTCCACGATCCCCCTGCCCACAGAAATGTGTTTTCTGACGTCTTAAAACTTCTCAGGCTGGAGACCATGTTGCTTTTCAGTTTTGTGATGGGTGGAAGGGGTCAGGGCTGGGGAAACGGCAGGGCTGTGTCTCTGCAGCCTGGGTTCTGACTCCTGAGGCTAGAGGCCTGGCCTGCTGCCTGCTACCCCATCCCCAGCGTCCTGCGGGCGCCTGGCCTGCCCACCTGGCCTGCCCTTCAGGGCGATGGGCTCACTGGGCTCCGAGGGATCGCTTAGGCCATACTGGTTCATCGCTCGCACTCTGAAGACATACGACTTCCCTTTCTCCAGGTCCAGAAGGGCGAATCTCGGGGACTTCACAGGGCTTTCTGAGCTGATGGCCTCCCAGGTGCCACTGCCTATGACTGACTGAAGAGAAAGAGGAACTCAGTTGGCTGAGTGGCCGCCCGGGGCTCTCAGGAACTTCCGTCCCCAGCCCAGCTGCCGCTGAGGACCTGGACGCCTGCGGGGACCTCACACTCCCGGTGTCCAGGACTCCCTCTGCCACGTCCCCACCTGTGCCGCCCACATCCTGTCGGTGGTTACCACCCTCCAGGTGCTCGGCCCAAAGCCCTGGAGCCATCCTGGCTCCTTCCCTCTCTCCCACACACCCCAATGTGCTCCATCAACAAACCCAGTTGGCTGTCCCTTCTAAGGGTACCCCGAACCCAGCTGTGACTTCCCCTCCTTGTGCCCCCGCCATGACCTCAGCAGGCCACCGGCATCTCTTGCCTGAATCGTCTGAATAGCTTTGACTGGTCTTCCCGTTTCTGCCCGCACCCCCTTCAGGCTCCTTCAGATGGCCGTCGGAGGGTCCTCGTATAGCACAGGTCGGGTCCCACGAGCTCGAGCCCCCGTCTCCTCGGGGCAAGAGCCTCCCAGCGACCTGAGCCGGCTCCTGTCTGGCCTCGATCTCCTCCCCTCTGTGTCTCCGCTGTGCCTCTCTGCTGCCCCCCCCTCGGCAGCCCCAGTCCCACCTCTGGGCCTTTGCACTTGCTGGTCCCTCAGCCTGGAATGTTCTTTCCCCAGAAATCTCTTTGCTGGCTCCTCATTTCCTGTGGGCCTTTTTCAGGGACACCCTCCCCCACCCCCACTCCATCTAAAATGCCAGCAGTCCCTCCCATGCTTCACAGTCCCCTCCCTAGCACACTGCTAGCCACTGTGGTCAGCATGTCACTGATTTACCTTATTTTTCATTGTTTAGCGTTGGTACCCCCCACCCCCACCCCACTGCTGTGTCGTCAGGGCCGGGAATGCTATGGCACATGGGAGGTGCTCCATCTGTTTCCAGGACAAATAAATGAAGGAATGGGTGAATTCTCACAATACCCTGTAAGGAAGGTGTTCATTTCCCCACCAACGAGGAGACTCAGGTTCAGAGAGGTTTGGTGACTTGGCCAAAAGTCATGCATCTAATAATGGGGATATGGCATTTGAACTTAGGTGTGGGTGACCCCAAACCCATTCACTCTCCACGGCACCAGGGATTCAAAAGGCAGCCAGAAAGCCTGAGGCTCTGGGCAGAAGGGGTTGGTGAGTGAGAGACCATTTCTGCTGAGTCTGGGTCTGAGAGTTACGACCCAGAGGCACCAGAGGGACCCCCTGATTCCGGCCTTGGTGGTCTTTCCCCTCCCAAGGCCCACGTGGCTGTCAGTGGACAAGAACCAGCTAGGCCAAGAAATCGCCACAAGAAACAGTGAACATTGCTGAACTACTGGTGCCTACTGTGCGCCAGGCTCTATTCTAAGTCTTCACGTGTTTTAATCAATTAGACCCTCACATTAGCCCTATAAGTCGTATATGATCATTATCGCCATTTTACGGAAGAGGAAACTGAGGCTGAATAAACAAATAAACAAAGAGACGGAATAACTCTCCCAAGGTCACACAGCTAGTAAGTAGCAGAGACAGATTTGAGCCATCTGACTCCAAGGCCGTCGCCATTACACTCCACGGCCTCACAAAACAGAGCCTCGATTATCTGCAGCTTCCTATGTGGGACAAATAGGATCACTTGCAAGTGTGAAAAGAGGGGCCATTTGGATATCCAGGGCCAGAGATTCCTCCTTGGAAGATTTTAATTCATTTACCACCCAGCCTTTACTGTGTACCTACTATGTGCCAGGCACTGCGCTGGGACAGCAGGTAAGAAGATAAACTTGGTCTCTGACCGTAGGGAGACCGGAGTCAAGGCCACCTCTTTGGGAAGCGTTTACAGACCCTGGGCTGCGGTCCCGGCTGTGGGCTGTGTTTTCTTTCACCCTCACAGGGTGGGTTCTCTACTCTATGCTGGAAGAAACTGCGGCTCAGAGAAGTTAGGAGACTGACTCAGGACCACACAGCAGAATCCAGGATTCGAACCTATCTTAATACCCTGCTGTCTTCTGCTCTGCCAGACTGCCTCCCCTCCACGGTGACGTCTACTCCACAGGAGCTGCCCTGTCCCCAGTGTGGTCTCCCCTGCCCCCCTACTCTGTCCCCAGTGAGAACTACTTCCTAGTGTCAACCCCTCCCCAGGCCCTATAAATGCTGCTGGTCCATGCCCTTGGCAGGAGGTACCAGCCTAGCTTGCCTCCCAACATGGCCCTGCCAAGAAGGGGTGCTCGGCCCCAAAGTGTGACTGGATGCCAGCCATGGGGACAGAGAGTACCCAGGGAGTGGTATCTCTTACTGCTGTTTTGTGTTGTCTGTGCCTCTTAATTTTGTGTATTTCCGTCAACAGCTTCAGGCACTGCCACCAGTGCCTGGCCTGTTAGGGCTGGGGGTGGCCTCCAAAGGCTACTCAACCCTTCCCTGCCTCTCTGTAGGGCCGTGCTCGAGCCCTTCCAGGCAGGAGATTCACTTCTGTTCTCTGAGGCCTCCCCAGGGCACACTGCCTGGGGTCTCAGCAGTCCCTGCACCACGCACACCCTGTCCCACAGCATGTCCACTTCTCAGACTAGCCTGGGGCTGGGCCCTCGTACCTTCTCCAGGGAGTATGTCAGTGGGGCTTTGCCCCGGGGTCTCGGCTCCTCCCAGGCCAGAACCGCGTAGGCCTCTCGGATCTCGCTGGCGTGGACGTTGGTTGGGGGTGAGGGGATGATCACAGTGTCTGGAATCAGAGTCATGGGGGCAGAGATGGGCGGGCCCTCAGAGACCCCTCACCTCAGTCCCTCATTCCACAGAGGAGGCAGCTGGGGCCCAGAGAGGGGCAGGAATTTGCTCCAGGTCCATGGGCAATGTCCTGCCCAGGACTTTTCCCAACATGCCACCTCCTCTGCCAGGCCATAGCCAGATAAGCCAAGTGGCCCCGAGCACCCTGGCCTCTTCTGACCAGACCCGCCCACCTTTGCACCCCCGCCCTGCACATGGACAGCTTCGGCCTCTTTGCCAGTGTCCCAGCATTTCCTGAGCTATGTGGGAGGCTGTCATCTGCAGGCCAAGTGTTCGGGAGGGTCCCACATACCTTCAAAGTCGTCTGTGCTGACCGTGATCTTGTTTCCCATATCAAAGGGGATCTCTAGGATAAGAATGGTGCACGGGGGTGGGGAGGAGGAGTCAGGCCAGGGCCTACCCCACTCAGGGTCTTGAATCCTGCCCCGACCCGGTCCTGGCCCTACAGCCCTTGGCCCTCACTGTGTGACTTCAGGCAGGTGCTGCCCCCGGGCAGGGCTCCTGAAGGCAAAGCTATTTTCTCCTTGAGATTAAGGACATCTGAAGAAGGTGCTGTGGTCCTTTCTCAGATTAATGTCTCCTAATCTGACTAGCTGTATTCTCCCTCTCAGGCTAGAGGCTCCTAAGGACAGCACTGTGTCTCCTCCATCAGACTAGGGGCTCCTGAGGGCTGGGTTGTCTCTGGGGTGAGGCAGCCCTGAGGGTGCCCTGATTGATGCTCTAGAATGTATCTTAGGGCCTCCGTACCCACCTGTCTTCCTCCGCGCTGCATCACGGTCGCTCATGACAACAGCTTTTGAGGCCTTGGAGGGGAGGCTTCTGCCTGCCTTGTTGATGGCTCTCACCCGGAACCGATAGCTCTGGCCTTCGACAAGGCCTTGGATTGGGCACCTACAGGTCCCCCCGGGGGCCACATGGCAGGGAACCCATTCCTTGGAGTCACCCTGGCACCTGCGGGAGACAGGCCCTGGCTTTCAGCCCCTGCCCATGATACACGCCTTCCCAGTTAGAGCCTCTCCAAGGGCCACTCCCTGACCTGGGTTCAGCCCATCTCTGCCAGTTAAAGTCCTTCTCTCCAACTGGAGAGCCTGGCTCCAACCTCAGGCCCCCAGGAGGCCTTTTCACCATCCTTGACCCTGACGCTGACCAACACAGCCAGTGCCCTTCCCAGAGCTTCTCCGTGAGCCGGGGGCCGTGCTGTGCCCTCCGCACCCAGTCCCATCTCCTCTCCCACAGCCGGAGGAGTCAGGTGTGGCCACCTTCACACTATACGTGGGGGTCCACGGCTCAGTGAGAAGACGTGCCCAAGGTCACATGGCCAAGGCAGAGCTGGGATGTCACCTGAGGGCTGTCCACCCCCTATGACAGCTTGCATTCCTGATTGACCCTCCACACCTGGGCGCTCTGCGCCCTCTCAGGCGGGACTATAGCATGTGATGCTGTTAGCAGCTGGATAGGGCAGTGGTCACGTGTGTGTCCAACTCCTGTCTCCACCACTAATGACAAATGTGACTTCGGGCAAAGTCACCACCCCCGTTATATAGGGGTTGTCACACGGTTGAGAAGAGATGAGGCATGTCCTTAGCACAGCCCCGGTGCACAACGTGTGAGCCGGTTGCTGTGGGATTAGGTGTCGTCTCAAGCTGGCTTCGGAGCTGCCAGTGTGGGGTGGCAGCAGGAGGTTCTGGGCCCCCTGCCTCTCTCTTCCTGGTGTGCCTCCTCCCTCTGGGTCAGTGCTGTTTCATCTCTGTCATTTAGGGAGGAAAACAGCCAACAAATTCACGTGTGCTCAGGTTTCTTGAACTCCTGACTTTGAGCGATCCTCCTGCCTCGCCTCCCAGTGTGCTGGGATTACAGGCGTGAGCAGGTTTCAAGCACTTAACGGTTTGCCCCTCCGGGTCAGCTCGCACAGTAGAGGGTGCAGAGGGCCGTGGCTGACTCCAGGCATCAGTGTGATTCAGAGGCATGGACGCGCTTCTATTGTTCCTAAATTAGACAGCACAGTCTCCCTCCTGTCCTGTTCCGAGGAGTGGTGCTGGAGGGACAATCTCTGAGGCCAAGCCTGGGCACCCCCTTGCTGTGGCGCTGCACCCAGGCAGAATTCTGCCACTCTAGAGACCCGACTCACCGCTCGATGGAGTAGGCCGTGATGGGGCTGCCCCGGGTGTCGCTGGGTGGGGCCCAGGCCAGGATGAGGCAGTCTCTGTCCACGTCCAGGCACCGGACATTCAGTGGGGCGCCTGGGGCCCCCGGCTTCTCAGGTGCGGCATCTGAAACCCAAGGGGTGGGGGGACAAAAAGGAGGCTCTGCCAGTCAGTGGCCGTTTGGCAATCAGCCCCCTCCCACCCCTGCCCAACACCTTCTTCTCATTAACCCTCCAGGGCTCAGTTTTGCTCTTGGGGACCACGGCCTGCACACCAGCCTCTGCAGTCCTCGGACAGCAGCATGGGGGGTGGTGGTGGGAGGACCATTTATTAGGGACCCATTTTCCACCAAGCATCTGAACAATTAATTGGCATAATTAATGTCCGAGTCCAGAGCAGTTTGTAGATAGGGAAACTGAGTCTCGCAGAGGTGAGTTACTGATCTGCCCAAAGTCACCCAGCTAGTGAAGTGACAAAGCCAGGATTCAAACCCAGATCAAGAGCAGAGTCCAGGAGGTGGAGCTCAGCCAGTGGCCAGAGCCACCCAGCCCCATACCGAGACCTCCCTCCCCTGCTCCCAGCCAGTCTGACTCTCAGGCCATGTCCTTTGGAAGGTCACACAATGCCACAGAGATTCTTAGAGAGACTAACCCAATGCCCTGGTTCTATGGCAGAGAAACTGAGGCCCCTAGAGAGGAGGAGCCTTGCTTGAGGTCCCACAGCAAACCAAGCAGAGCCCTGGTCTCAGAGCTCAGCTGGGCCCTGCCCCCAGCCCCTCACCTCTCACAAGCACATAGGTGCTCTGCTCCCGGGGCCCGAGGGGCGAGGACACCCGGATGGTGTAGAGCCCCTCATCCTCCTTGTAGGCACAGGACACCTTCAAGGACGCCTGGCAGTCTGCGTAGAGGACCCGCCGGCGTCCCGAGGACCTCAGCAGCCTCCCTGCGGAGGGGAAGGGGGTCGAGGGTGAGTTCATGGGGGACCCTGGCCTCAGCTGGGAGCCCATAGAAGCTCTGGACGTCTGCAGGCCCTGGCCAGGCAGAGGGCGGGGCTGGGGGTGGCAGCTGAACTCTCCTCTGCAGAAGGCTGGTGGGGGGGCAGGGCCCAACGGGGGGCTCGTTGAGGGGGATCTTAGTGAGGCGGAGGAACTCAGGAAGGGCCTCTGGGGCTCAGGGAGTGGGCCCTGGCCCCAGGCCATGCCGTTGGGCCATCTCTTCCATTTGTCCCCCATGAAGGCTCCTCCCTCCTGTCAGCACCTCTATTCTGGAAGATCTGGAAGAAGGTCTGGGAAAACATCTCAGCCTTGAGGAAACTGTAGCCATTTTGCAGGGCTCCTCCAGTCCCCTGCACCCCCAGGGCTCGGAGCAGGGGGGAGGGCTGGAGGGGCACTGCGCTCCTTGTCCTTTGGCTGCTGCAGGTCCAGCCGTCCTTCTCCCCCTTCCTGCCTTAGCTGACCGGCCTTCCCCAGCCCACGCCCCTAACACCCCCAGAGGTCTCCCAGCCCATGAGCCAACAGTTATTCACCCTGCACCCCCGTCCCCGACTCTGAAAAGCTCCATGCAACTGTCACAACCTGTCCAGAGCACTCATGGTGCCCTCCTGTCTCCTGGCCTTGGCCTCTGTTCCAGTGGCTTCAAATGCCACCACTCACCCCTAGGTGGTAGTGATGTGGGCCAAGGGCCTGGCCGGCGCTGACGCTCTTCCCTCCTCCCAGACAGACAGCTCCCTGTACTCACGTGTGTCCGTGTGTCCGTACCCACCCTGCGCCCCAGCCCCAGCACAGGGCCTGGCACCCCACAGATGCGTGGCGGCTGTTTGTGGGGAGACATGGCTGACCCCATCTGGCCGTGTTCCCACTTCCCTTTGCCTGTTTAGCACCTCTGTGGGGTGACAGAGGGGCACAGTCCCTGTCCACTGGGAGTCCCAGGGTTGGGGATGGAGCCTGGACTCTAGTCCTGCTCTGGCTTCCGGCCTCTCTGGTTCTGAGTTGAGCTGCAGAGGGGGCTGCCCCTGGAGGCTGGGGGCCAGGACCGGGGGTCCTCACCGTCTCGGAACCACTGGATGTTCTGCTCAGCGTCTAACACATCTTCCGAAAATAAGCAGGACAGGGAGAAGGGTTCCTTCTCACGGGCAAAGATGGGCTTCAGCATTGATGTGAATTCCACTTTGGGGCCAAACATCGATCCTGGGGGGGAATAGAAATTTGGGGCAGAGGCTTTTTGAGACAGCTTTTTGAGCCTGGCTGGGGGATGGGAGTGAGGAGCCTTCTGGGGCGTCCCCTCTCCTCTTGGCCTTGACTGGGAGAAGGGGGGCCAGGCTTTGGGGGTGGAGGGGAAGAGACTTATCTAGGTGGGGACCAAAGAAGCCAGAACAGCAAATATCCGAAGGCCAAGTGCATTTGGGCTTTGCCCTTCTAACCCAGTTTTGGTCAGGGGACAGCTCAGCAGTCGCGGGCAGCTTGGGGTACCTTGGGACCCTGCCAAGCCAGACTGCAGTTACTGCCAGCTCAGACACAAATCCCAAGTGGGCATCCTTTTGATGCATTCTAAAAAGGGCCTGTGGGGAGGCCCAAGCCTGAGCACGGAGTCCCCAACAGCCTCCACCCTGGAGGCCCAACCCCACAGCAGCCTACTTACGTTTGAAGATCTCGGAATCGAAGCCAGCCTCCTTCCCCAGGTAAGCTGAAAACCCAAGGTAAACAGAGTTGAAGGTTCAGATCCCACATTCCTGCTGTATTTGGGGGACATGGGCTTTGGGTGTGGGTTCGAGTCCTGGTCTGCCAGTGGCTCCTCCTGTGGCTTTGGGAAAGTTCCTTCACCTCTCTGTGCCTCAGTTCCTTCATCAGTAAAATGGGGACAGTAATTCCTACCTGGCAGTGGTGGGGTTGTGAATGAATTAGGTCACATAAATAAAGTTCCTGGCCAGAGCCTGACACACAGTAGGTGCTCAATAAGTGCTGATTTCTCTCTACCCAAACTTGCTGCCAGGATCATACACTGTCTTCACAGACGTTGAGCCTGGTGGGAGACTCTGGATTTCTGGTGGGAGGTGGAGAGTGGTGGGGGAGGGGCAGCACTGGGAGAGCAGCCTGGTGGTGGGGGAGGGTGAAATCCAAGGTCACACTGACACAGATGACCTCAGAATAAGAATAGCTGTCACTCATAAAGCGCTTACCACGTGTCACACATGGACTCATTTAATCCCCACAGCAGCCCTGCTGTTGGTACCATTATTACCCTCTCATACAGATGGGGAAACTGAGGCAAAGTCACCCAGCTAATGCCCCAGCAATCTGAAGCCATGACGTGTCAGTGGTCCCTGGGAAGGTCCTTACTGAGTGACGTCCAGAGAGGGGCAGGAGGCTGCCCACAGTCACACAGAGAGTAAGTGGAAGACTCAGGATTGGAACCCAGGGCTCCTGCCGCCCAGCCCAGGGCCTTCTGCCAAGACCACCCGAGTCACTATGGGGGCGAGAGCAGAGACAGTGGTGGCGGTGAGTGGATGCTCTCAGCGGGAAGTTGCTGGAGTCCAGGAGCCAAGAACAAGCCCAGGGGGTCCTGGAGTTGCCGGCCTGGTGGAGGGAGGGACAGGGGTCTGGGTGGAGTGCTGGGAAGGATGGGTGGATGGAGGGAGGCAGGGCTCCGATGCCTGACCTTGGGCTTGACTCTGGGCACAGCTATGGGGACAGCTCAGATTTCCACACAGAGGGCTTGGCCTGGTGGTGGGGCCAGCTGCCTCCTGAGAGCTATTTGGGGAACGGGACAGAGGGTGGAGGGCTGTGCAGGGCAGTTTAACGGGGTCTGATGAGAGGCAGGGAGGGTGGGCTGGGCTCCACCTGTCTGCAGCTCAGGACAGCGGCCTGGGAGTGTGTGTGAGCGTGTGTTGTGGGGAGGGCTCCCCTCTCCCAGGTGCCCTGGGCACAGGCATAGCATTCTCCTGGGCCAGAGGTGTGGCCCCCTGGGCAGTGCTCCCCTCAGCCCTAGTCATGGCTGGGGGCAAGTTATTGTTTCCCAGGAGCCTATCACGTGCCAAGCTTTATCTGCAGCATCTGATCAGCATGAGCATGTCAGGGAGGTGGTAGGGGTCCCCCCTTCACAGATGAGGAAACGGAGGCTCGGAGAAGTGAAGTGTCTTCTCAGGTTTGCAGTCAGTCAGCGGCAGAGCCGGGACGTGAACTTGGGTCTGGCTGACTCGTCAGTGTCTCCTCTGCTTAATGCTGTGATTTCAAATGCCCACAGGGTAATCTCCAGTTGGGGAAATATGCACCAGAACCCAACTGGGGCAGTGAGGGTCAGGTGGGAGTTGGTGGGGCTTGGTGTCTGCCCCTGAGGACCCCTCAGCAGGGTTGGCAGGGCCAGGCTATCTTCCCAGAAGCTCTGAGCTGGATCTAGACCTGAGTCCAACCTGGTGGGACAAGCATGCTCTTTGGCATGGCAGACAGGTAAGGCTGCCTTGAACAATTGTACAGATTGTGCACTGCACAAAGGTATCCTCTGAGAGGGTAAGTGGAGGCTGAAATCCAGTCTGTTTTCCACTTGCCAAGCCATGTGCCTGGGCTGCTCCTGCCTGGAAGAAGGGGGCCCATTTTTCTAGTGCATCTATCCAGTTCACACGGAGGTACCATCCATGCAGACAGAGCTGAGTTCAGTCCCAGCCCTGTCACCAGCTAACTCAGGACAGAATCAGGTACTGTTAAATGTGTTTGGCACGTAATGAGAGCTCAGGAAAGGTCAGTTCCCTTCCCCTCTGCTCCTAATTGCTCTTGGCACCCATCCACAGGGGCAAGATGATCCTGCCTCACCCTTGCCGTACACCATCAACCCGCAGAGCTGGCGCCGCTGCCCAGGCCAGGCTGCGGGAGGAGAGTCTCACTTGCTGCAAAGGCCCCAGGGAAGGCGGAGTCTCCGCGGCTACCCCCGTCACCAGCGTCAGGCTAACCAGGGGTCCTTCCTCGGGTCCGACACAGACCCACGTCCTCATCTGCTCCACGTGGGTTTGCTGTGGCCCAGCCTGCTGGGGATGGGGACTTACTGCGGACGAGGACTTTGGCGAAGGAGGAGGCCTGGCCATAGGCGTTCTTCACCATCACGGTGTAGGTGGCGGAGTCCTCCATGGTACATCTGAAAGGGAGAGAAGGAGAAGTTGACCCCAAGACTGCTGGGCTCCATGGGAAATGCAAGTCCCCATCTGTGGGTGGGAAAGGCTGGGGTTGAAGGGAAGCTTGGTGGTGCAAGGGGAAGACTTTGGGCACCATCTCGGAGATGCTGTGTGTCTTTGGGTTGGCCATTGCACCTCTCCGTGCTTTGGTGTCCTTTGTAAAACTGGGGACATAATACCACCTAAACCGCCTCAGGGAAAAGTGCTTTGAAAATATGATGTGCCATACTGCATTGCAACTCTGGAGGATCAGAGAGGTTAAGTGACTTGCCCAGAGTCACACAGTGACTGGAATTCCACCCGGCTTCAAAGCAGAATCCTGGAGCAGGAGCCGCCTCCTTTCACACAGAGTGGCAGGCCGACTCGGCCAAGGCAGACTGCCAATCTGTGCAGGCCTGGGCCAGAGGCCCATGTGTTCACCGTCCAGGCCTGGGTCTCACCACCAGCCAGACCAAGCCATCATGTTCCCAGTGGAAGCTTGGGCCAGCTCCACCCCAGGGGCACCTTGGCGACAGAGAGTAGGTGGTGGCATGTGGCACATGTGGCCCCATCAGCAAGCACAGAGGCCCCTTGGTGCCTCCTCTTTCACCCTGGTCACTCAGGGCGGGGATCCCTCTTGCATCAGGGGCCAGTCTTGCCTGCCCCTCAGGGTTCCCGCCTTGCACACCTTCCCTGACTGTGCAGCCCACGGGGCACCTCCCTACTGCAGCTCTGCAAGCTCAGGCAGTCACGTCCCTGCAGCCCCACTTTGCTGCGGGACGGTGGGAGCAATGTCCTGTTCATCATGGTGTCTTTGAAGCCCCATTTGGTTGAGGCGGAGGGTTTGGTGTTTGGAAAACAACCCGGATGGAGAGAACTGGCACAAAGCCAGGCCCTGCCGTGTGCTAACTGTGCAAGACCCTCAGCTTTCTGAGCCTGTCTCCTCACTGTAATGTGGGTGACAATCTTCCCTGCGGGCATGAGGGTGGTTAGGATCACTGATCACGTGTGTAAAGCACCGAGCACAGGGCTTGGGGCACCTGGGAGCAAGTCAACACGTGGCAGCTCCCAGGAACAATATATACTTTTAAATTCCCATGTAGCCTCCCTCCTGGCAGCCTGCCTCTCTCTTCCAAATCATGCTTAAGACTCATCATCTCCTGAAAGGCCCAGCTCTCTCCCCTCTAATTGCTTCCCCTCGAGTGTGTATGTGCACGCACATGCGTGTGTACGTGAGCATGTGTGTACACACTTGTGCATACATGTGTTTCCCGTCCCGTAGCAAGGAGCTTTCCCAGCTCAGCATGCAGTCCTGCTAGTCTCGGAGCATATGCCAAGGCCCTGGGATCACGTAGGGCGAGTGCGTGATAAATACTGATTCCTGGGCCCCGCTCCAGACTGACTTGATCTGAATCTCTGGAGTTGGGGGAGGGTCTGTCCCCGGAATCAGTATTTTAACGAGCACCCCAAGTGCTTCTGAAGGTGAGGCGAGCTGAGGACACGGCTCCTAGGAAGGGCTTGGGATCCCCGCTCCGGCCTCGGTGGTGGAGGAGTCTGGGGGTCGTAGGTCCCTCCGGGTTCACAGTCTCACCTTCTAATCTCCAGGGTCAGCAGCCCGTAGTTGTTGGTGATTCGGTATTTTCCGGCGGGAAAGAGGCGAGGATCAATTCGAATGTCATTTTTGTACCTGTGGAGACACAGCGGTCGGCGGCAGGCAGTGTGGTTCTAAGTGGGAGGGTTGGGAGCCCCTCAGCCCTGGACTCCAAGCTCAGTTGTGTGTGTTGCTCACTTGCCTAAGGGACCCAGGGTGGCACTTTCACTGAACCAAACCTCAGTTGTCCTCCCCGTGGTGTGGGTGTGTGATAACTCCAGGGCTGCTGTGACAATTAAATGGGCAAAGGCACATAAAGTCTTTCCCCGGCGCCCCCCCACACTATAGATATTCCAGGGTTCGTTCCCCTTCTGGGGACAGAGAAGAGGGAGTCCGTAATTAGGGCAGCAGCCCCCCACCCCATCAGGGCCCCCTGGGGGGTACCCCAGGCCCCAGCTTTTTCCTCCTCTCCGAGGGAGTCCCCCGGTCCCTGCCTGCCTTGCCAACCCCCTGTGATAGCTCTTCTTTATTTTGGTTCTTGTTACAATCACCCGAGGAGCTTTAAAAAATCTCTGCACCCAGTTTTCCAACATAAGCCTTCAGGAATCTGCATCAGAAACTGCTAACAATAGCCATTCTCGGGGAGAATAGAACTTTCCCCTGGGCCACCCAATATATGACATGTTTCCTTGCCCCTCTTTCTGCTAGCTGTGGCCATATGAGTTAGGACTGTCAACAGCAAGTGAGGACAAGTGTCACGTGGCTGCTCCCGACAGCAGCCTTTGCCCCTTTCACGTCATCTTTCCCCCGTCCTGCAGCAGGAACGGGGCGTGATAGCTGCTATGTTGCACCCCAAGCCCAGGGCCACCCCCTCTGCAGTGATCTGGAGGAATCGGAGTCCCGGCCCACTCCGGGGAGCAGAGTTGCCACAGTGGCCCTATGCTGGCATTAGGTAGAAGGAAAATAAGCTTCTGTCTTATCCGAGCCATGAAACAAACAAACAAAACTCCATGCCCAGGAGGCATCTCAAATCAGAATTTCTGGGGAAGGGACTCTGGTGACTCCCAAGGGTGGCCAAGCATTGTCACCCTGCCCTGGGTACAGCCTTTGTTTTCTGGGGTCTCGTTTTCCCTGCTGTGTGGACTAGATGGTGGGTGGCCTGGGGGTCTGGAGGGCTAAGGAGTCAAGGCTGGGGAGTGTCAGTGACAGTTAGGAGGACTGGGTCTTTGACACAGCTTGCTGTGTGACCTCGGGCAGCTCACTCTCCCTCTCTGGGCCTCTGTGTTCCCAAGGCTGCCGAATGGACAGTCCAGTGGTGAATGCCCCAGTGGTGGTGGCTGAGGTTGAAGAGGAGGCCTCGCCGAGAGAGGGTGCCCCAGCCTCAATGTGCTGCCATCCTTGGACCTGGCCTCCCACGCCCTGTTTGTCTCCATGGCAACCAAACAGAGCCCCACCCACGTCCCACCATGCAACCCTCAGCTGGGCCCTCTTCTGAAAGGAGCCCAACTCGGTCTCCCATGGGGAGGGAGGGCAGTGCCTATCTTTCCAGCTGTCCCGGGTCTGGAAGCCAGGGTCAGGCCCCCACCCACACCTGTCGGGAACATTCCAGACACCTCAGCCTGGCCAACTCTGCTTCTTCTGGGAAAAGTAGCTGCTGCTGCTCTGGCACAGCCTGGACAGCCAGAGACCTCAGCACTCACCCCCACCCTGTCTCTGGGCCTCAGTCTCCCGCCCGCACGTCAGTGCAGTGAGGTTTGAGTCTTCTGAGTACCTCAGCATTGAGGAAGTGCTCAATAATTGCTGAGTGCATAGACTCCCCTGACAAGCCAGGTGAGCTGGGATCTTCCTCCCGACCTGGGGCTGGGTCTCCACCAGTGCCTGGGCAGGACAGGTCCATCCTGGCACAACATTTGGCCCTGCCCTAGGGGACTGACGATGGAAAACCAGAGCACCGAAGCCAGGAGCACCGAAGCCACTGAGTCGCTGGGGCTGGAGGTGGGCCTGGCCTTGGCTCCCACTGTGTGTCAGGAATGCTCAGCTCCCTGTTGTGGCAACCTTGTTGGCAGGGGTGGAAACAAGTCCACTCTCGAGGCTTCCAAGAATGCCTCACATGTGGGCCTCCATGCCAGGGCTGGGCAGGGCTTGGCTGCGGGGCCAGGACAGCTGAGGTGCTGACCTCCACTTAGCCCAGCTGGGTGCTGGCAGCATCCTCCTACTGGGACCAGCAACTCGTACCCAGGGACCGCCTCGGTCCCCACAGAGTCCCAGCGCCCAGCAAGATGCTTGCTGTACTTTCGTGAATAAATGCCCCAGTGCCATCTCCCTCAGGATGCCTTTCTGGATTTCTCCTGGCCTGAGTGCTTTCTATTTCTCTGCCTTCTGAAGCATTGTGGTGCTTTAAGGAAAATAGCAGCTGTAATGATCACTTTCCTACTGTCTAGGCCAGTTGGAAGAGTTACAGGCTTGAGGCAGGAGACCTGAGTTTAAATCCTGCTTCGCACTGGCTGTGTGACCTTAGGTAAGTCACATTACCTCTCTGAGCCTGGATCGCCCCACCTGTGCAATGGCGGTAATAAATTGTCCCTGCCTCATGGATGGCTTTGACGCTCAAATGAAAGCGAGGTGCTGGTTTGGCGGAATGGGGCTCGTGTATAATAAGATGCTGCTGTTTCGCCTTTGGTCCTCGGCTATGCGTGCTTGGCTGTCGGCCCACAGCCTGTTTACCCTCCCGACCTGGCCCGCACACCACCTGTCTGAGCAGCCCTCCTGGGTCCTTCAGGCCAAGGCAGCCACTTCCTCCTCTTCGCCCCCATTTTTTGATCTTACACAACTCCCATAAATGCACATCTTAGTGTACTGATGTTTCCCTCTGCACTGAGAGTTCCTTGAGGGTGAGACTATGTCTGGTTCATCTCTGCACCCAGTGTCCAAGTTAGGTCCTGGGACAGATGACACTGGCGGAAAATATTTGTTGAAACCCCTTCCTTATCCCTCAAGGTGCTGGGCCGTGGGCCTTGGACCCGGGATAGCGGCTCAGCTGTGGGAGTGACAGGCCTGCCTCTGCCTGTGGTATAACTGAGACCTGGGGCGTGGCTATGCTGCACAGAGGCTCCTCCCCAGCCCTCCTCTCCCCCAGCAAGCCCCGCCTCGGGGCTCCACTGTGGCTGGGCTCCCAGGAAGGGCATCTCCTGCTTTCCTAGCTCTTTTCAAATTCTGGGCTTCCATGTTGTTGTGGCATTAAATCCTCACTGCATGCAAGCTGGATGGGAGGTCTCCAACCCATTCTACAGAATAGGAAACTGAGGCAGGACCAGAAAGGTTAAGAGACATGGCTGTGACTGCACACTGAGTTAGTAGAGGGAGGGAAAGCCAGGCCTGAGCACAGGGCTCCCACCGGAGGCCAGAGCTCCTTCCTGCTGCAGGCCCTGCCCTCCCCACTTCCTCTCCTGCTCCTGGCCCCTGCCCTGCCTCCCACCATCATCCTCCAGCCTTGGAGGCACCCAGCTGGGAGCAGCTGCCTTCTCATGCCACCACAATCTTACTTTTATGAGGGCTGGCTCCTTGGGGGCCCAGACTTTCGGCCCCAGGCTGGCTGGCGGGCGGCTAAGAATAACCTGGGCTGAGTCTCCGCAGCTGCTGCCCTATTTGAGGGGTGGGCAGAGCTTGGGGCCCATGGGGCTGCGGCTTTGCTAAGGCAGCAAGAACTCCCGGCACAGGTGCAGGGCTGCAAGGAACTCGCACCCGCGTGACCCCAGAGGCCCTGAGCACAGAGGCAGGGTGAGGACCCCCCTTCTGACCCAGCAGCTTACCAGGTGACCTGGGGTGGTGGCGAGGCCTGGACAGTGCAGGTAAGCAGGACACTGGCGTGCTCCCAGACGGCGTGGGAGCGGAGGGGGATCCAGAACCAGGGGCCCCGGCCAGAGCACAGCTCCCGCAGCTCCTTGGCCTCCCGGACCTTCTCCTCCATCTGGAGGCGGGAGGGTGTGTGACTCCCATGAGCCAGGGACCCCTCTCCTCCCTCTTTGCCATCACTTTCCCCGGATCCCCAGACTCTGGAGGCAGAGTCCTCCTCAGCACCAGCTGGGGGCAGGTGGCCCAGTGGGAAGGATGTGGGCTTTGGAGCCAGCTGGCCTGGGATCAAGGCCTGACCCTTCTGCTTTCTGGCTGTGGGGCCACGGGCAGGTCCTCAGTGTTCTTATCTGTGAAATGGGGATGATGATAATATCTCCCCACCCTCTGTGGGCACTGAGAAAGCCCACGCAAGTGTGACCTGGGGAAGGGTGCGGAGAGTGGCCCAGACCCCAGACCTAGCTAGGGCTGGCATTTCCTGAGGCTCTTCTGCACCCTCAGCGCTGGCAAAGTCACCTTACAAACCCACCTTACAAGTCCCGCCTCCACACTGAGAGTGCCACAGACAGAGCACTGAGGCTCAGGAAGGGTGACTCACTTGGCCCCGGTCACACGGCCGGCAGGTGGGGACACAGATTCAAACCCAGGGCCCAGCCTCTGTCCCAGGTGCTCCCCAGGGCCCCCTCACCCGCCACCTCAGCGCCTTCCGGTCACGCCTGTGGCGCAGCAGCCGGTGTGTCCGCAGGAAGGCGACCTCTGTCCTCTCCCAGTCATTGCCGAAGCCCACCCGCTTCTGCCCGCGCTCCTCCAGCTCCACCGTGGAGGTCTGGCGCCTCAGCTGGGCTTCCCTGCGGGGACAGAGGCCACCGGGGCTCAGGCAGGGCCACAAGGGCCTGGCGCATCCTGGCCGGTTCCGTCCCTACACATGCCCAGCAGTGCCAGCTGCACATGAAGCTTTTTGGGGACGAATGTGACTTTGCACCCTCTCCTGCCTCCAAAACACTGAAAGGGCCCTGCTTATAGTTGGTGCTTAATAAACACCTGACTATTGTTACAGTCTGTGAGGCTCTTTATAAAACCTTTGTGCATCCTGTTTTCACCTTAGCCGAGTGGACGGGCATTAGTCTCCCTGTTCTGTGGGGCAGGGACTGAACCTCACTGACTTGCTTCCAACCGGCCAGGACCAGGACTCAGCCAGGGCCCTGCCCAAGCCGACGCTGCATCTCGACGCTACCACGCTCAGGCGCCTTCCCAGTCTCTGGGCTCGTGGGTGAAACTGGGGCTGGTTCACTTGCTCCTTCTCTCCCATGCCCAGCCCCTCCCCCACCACGTGAAGCTTGTGGGTGAAGTGGGTCCCCCACCCTCTCCCCTGGGGACAGTCCCTCGCTGTGTGGACCCTCTGGAGGGCAGTGTGTGGGCTTTGTGGGCACAGCCCGGGGCTTACCCTCCTGTCTATAGCCCTATTCTAGATGTGTAATTTTGGGCTGGTTCTCTAAGCTCAGAGTGGGAGCCCAGCAGGGAGGCAGGGGACTGGACAGGATGGCCCCTCCTCAGCCAGGGCTCCCCAGGAAGGTCACCGGACTTACCAAGACAGCTCAGAGGAGGCCGTCAGAGCCAGAGCAGCTGCGAGGGCGTAGTCTGCGGGGCTGAACTGGTAGTCTTCCTCACTGCTGGGAGGAAGGGGGTTAATGGCTCCTGTAGGGTGGGCTGGGATCTGGCCGGGGGCTTCCTGAAATGAGGGCGGCACCCCCCCCAGCCTCAGGGCACCAGCAGGCAGGGCTGTGCCTCCCTCCTCAGACTGGGGGCCCTGGGGGCAAGGGAGGGGCTAGGTGGCGACCTCGGTGCTCCCACCTGCTGCGGAAGGTCCGCCTCCGCACCGAGGAGCCCATGTGCAGGCTGTGCTGCCGCTGCTCCTTCTGCTCCTCCTCGTGCCGCTGTTCCAGCCTGTGGACCTCCACGGCCTGGCGTGGCCGGGGGTCCCCCGCGCTTTGGGGGTTATAGGGCAGAGTCATGGCTCTGAGAGCAACAACCTGTCAAGGCCAAGGTCCACCGTCATTCTGGCAGGTGTCTGCCCGTCCCTTCCCGAGCAGTCCTCCCAACCTCTCTGGGAGGCTGGTGCAGTGTGGGGTTCACTCTTGAGTGGGCAGACAGGGAAGGAGAGGGACCTGCCCAGGGTGACAGAGGCAGGCTCCGGCCCTGAGCCTGGCTTCTCCCCCACCCCACGTGCCCCCCAGCTGAGTGAGCAGAGCCCCACGGAGGCGAGCAGACCCCTGGCTCCCAGGGGCTTGCAGCTGTAGCCCTGCCCTCGGCTTGCTGAGCGATCTGGGGTGAGCCTTTCCCTCTCTGGGTATCGGCTGCCCAGACAGTGAGTGGTTGAAACTGTGACAGCCATGGCTATATCTATGGCTCAGAACGGGCAGGTGTCCTCACTGTCCCTGCATAGGCCACACTCAGTCCTGCCTCTGAGCCTTTGCGCATGCTGATTCCTCTCCTGGAGTACACTCCCCTCCTCCGGGACCGCTTAACTCTAGTGATGCTTCCAAGACCAAGCTGAGAACGCTCCAGGTGGTACAGTGGTTACGCGTGGAGGCTCTGGGTCCAGCCTGCTGGGCTGATCCCAGCTCCGCACTCCAGCTTATGAGCATGTGACCTTGGGTAAGACTCTATGACTTGGTTTCCTCATCTGCAAAATGGGTCTGCTGACTTCCCAGAATAGTTGTAAAGGTTAAATAGTGCCTGACACTTAGTAAGCACTACATAGGTGTCAGAAGTTAGCTTTATTTTTTAAAGAAACCCTGCTGAAAAACTGCAGGCCATCTAGAATTTTCCTTTTGCTAGTCCTTTTTGGACTTTTAATGTGTACTACACAGTTTAGCTCTGATTCAGAAAATGCCTCCTCTTGCTATTTAGTTATTTTGTAACTGTGCACCTTGACTCTTCAACAAGATTGCATGTGAATTAAAAGTAACAATAGTGAGCACTGCCTGTGTGCCAGGCCCCATGTTAGGAATTTCACATGCATTGTCCCCAGTCCCTGCAATAACCCAAATGACGACACATTTTACCGATGAGGGGGAAGCACTTGCCCAGGGTCACCTGACTAGTTGGTGGTGGGGCCATGGCTGGCAGCCAGGTCTGTCCAACTCCTGAACCTCTGGACCTCTAGGTCACATTTCTACTCAAGCCCAGGCCTTGGCTGAGGCTGGGGACACAGTGGACCACAGGCCAGATCCTCCTCTGTATTCCTGAGGCTCAGGCCTAGGCCCCAGAGGGCGCTCAGTAGGCTTGGATCAAATCCATCTAGAGGAGGCTCCAGGATGGGGGAGCCTGTCCATGGGTATGGAGAGGCACGTGAGGTGGTTTTGGGTTTTTGCACTGAGTTCTTTCTCAGATCTGGGCTCAGTGTCTCTGCTGGGTCTCTGGGGCCCATGTGATGCTAAAGCCCTAGGACCATTGGTCGAATCCCTGGAGTGGCTGTCACACCTCCAGGTGGCAATCCTGGTCAGCAGGTCTCTGACCTGGGAGGGTCCCTGCTCAGGCATGGGAGGGAAACAGAAGAGAGATCATCGCTTCAGCCCTGTCTGTCAGCTCTGCCCGGCCCTACCTCTCTGGAAGGGCCTGCTGCAGGTGGCAGAGTGTGTGTGTGCATGTGTTTATGTATGTGTGTGTGTATATGTGTGTATGCATGTGCGTGTGTGTGCATGTATGTGTGTCTGCAGACTGTCTTCTGACCCGGGTGTGAACGCAGCGCCCAGGTGACCATTTCTCTAAGTCCATGATGTGGCAGCTGAGCCCACTGGCCCATCAAAGGTCCCCTGGCCTGGGAGGGGCTGCTGGGGGGTGTTGCGGGGCTCAGGCTGCTGGGGGCCAGTCTTAGGGGCATTTACTCTTTCTAGTTCCTAAAAGTTTGCTGCCTTTGTGTGTCCGCAGCTGTGGGCACCAGGAAAGGATTATTGCAGTGTTAGCCGGGACCAAGGGCTTCCCCTAAAGCTCCCTGGGCTCCTGCTGACAATCTCAGCTGAACGTAATGGGATAGTCATCCCCTTCAGCTCTGTATATGGCCCCTCCCGATGGACGGTTTCTCTGCACCCAGAGAAGTGGCCAGCCCTGCTCAGCCTGCCCTTTCCCTCTCGCAGCCCAGGAGGACAGCTGCTGGGTACCACCCTGGGTGCGAGGCTCCCCCATCCCCCCTAGTTTTCCTGGGACACTGTGGCCCTGGCCCCAGCAGCCCAGGGTTAACATTCCCTGGCGCCAGCCGCTGGCTCCCTTCCCCTGGATGCTCTGTCCCTGATTAGCACAGTGGCCAGGGCTGGCGTGCATCCCTGACCTCGGGGCCTCCAGCAACCAGCCCCCTGGCTTTAGCGGGTGAGCCAACAATTCTTTTTAAAGCACTGACTGATGCGCGGGATTAAGCAGGGACAAGTTTGCAGCCTCCTCTGCCCTTTCCCCACGGGACCAGGGTGCCCTCTTCCCAGAACACTGTGTGTGCCTGCCGGGGAGAGGTCAGTGGGGTGTGGGCCCGGAGGGGAAACCACCACCTTTGCTCTTTCCTGGGGTTACAAAACCCTGGGCTAGAGGTCCCACCTCATCCTGTCCCGACTCCTCCACTTTCTACCCAAGCCTCAATCTGCTTCCCAGCCCTCCGACAGGCACCCCCCAGGAGGCCTCTTCCTTTCCCGGGAAGGAGAAGAGAAAGGCATGGAGGTTGAGTCACCGAGATCCCTGCAGGAACTTACGGCACAAGGGCTGTGTTGGGTGGTCTGTATGGGCTCTGATGTGTCTTAGCTGGTGGCTCCGCCAGCTTCCGAGAGGCTGAGTTCCGAGCTGGCCGCTGGTCAGCGACGCCTTTCCCTCTGGGGCTCGGTCTCCTGCCAGTCCACCCAGGCGCCGGATGAGATCCCTTCCCGCCCTAAGACTTGGGATCTGAGGGCTTGCTGTCTCTCCCTGCCTGCGGGGTAGGCCAAGCAGAGCTCAGCCAGGGCTGCTCTAGTTTGGGGGACTTGCCAGCTCACCCCAGTCCCTGCCGGTTGCCGCTCCATCGCAGGAAAGACTCCGGTTCCCCAGGCGGCCCCTACTGTGCGTGTGTGTGTGCAGCGTTGACATCACAGAAAGCTCAGCTCTTGGGAGACCCAGGGCCACACAGAACAGCGGGATGGGGCGGGGGTTTCTGGGATCCCCCCACCACATTTTGACTTGGGGTGCTGCCTAAGCACAAATCTCTCAGGCCCCTTTCCCAACACACACACGTAGGAATCACTGCCCAGTGGAAAGTAAGGTCTCACTTTCTAAAGGTGTGTCTGCCCACCCCGGTCCCTGAAGGTGACTCACAGAAGCAGCTTGCACCCTTAGGAGTCTCTGGGGAGAGGATTCCAGAGGGCGAGAGGATCCTTGGTCTCTTCCTGCCCTTGGCTCAGCGAGGACTGGGAGAAGAATGTGATCCTGGAGCCCGCACTGTCTTAAATATAGCAGCGCTGTGACAGCACGATGACAATGGATGGGAACTATGGCGTGGGGTGGGGAGGACAGACTGCCCAGTCCTGCTGGCGCTGGACGGCAGCAACAGGTGGAGCTGTCCCCCCACCCCCACACACCGCTCCTCCTCTCAGCGATGCTTTCAGCCCGACTCTGGCCCCTGTCACAGTGGAAAGGAGGTGACGGCTCGGGGCTGTCGTGTGGGAGGCAGAGCCTGTGTAGATTTCCCAGCTACCGAGAGTTCTGCTCTCAATTCTCCCTGGCTGCCTGTGTGCCCGGGGGAAAGCACTCAGCTTCTCTGATCTGCTTCCGCTTCTGAAAAATGGAGATGGTGAGACTGGGCACCCGGATTTCACAGACACGGTGGAAGGAATGTGACCTAAAAATAAGTCTTCAGTGCTCCTACGTTATCATTGGCACAAACAGAAATGTGTGGCTGCTGGTGTCTACCACCCCAGCGGTTACTGACACGGCCCACACCCTGCCCCCCGTCACGTGTGTTTGGAGGGTGAGGAGTTGGGAGCCATCTACTGCTTCACTGTCCAAAGTCCCCAGGCTGCCAGAGCAGCCACTGCGGGTCCCTCTTCCCACCCTTCGCCCTGACCCCGCCTCCCCAGTCTCAATTCCTTCCCCTTCACGTTGACTTGCACTCACCCGTGCCAGGCCCAGTGGGCACCAAGGATGCAGAAGGAGGCCCTAACCTAGAGGGCACAGTGGGCAGCCATGACAGGGGTGGCCAGGAAGGCACACCAGGCCGAATCTCAGGATGGGCCAGCTTGGGGAAGGCTGTGCCTGACAGCACACCCCAGAGAGCACAGCTTCCCTCCCTGGCCTCTTTCTGGACCATAGGTGGCCACCCACACTGTGCCTGTCACACTTCCTAGTGCCTCGGGGACTACTCCCTGGGAGAGAGAGAGCATGCGCACACATGCTAGTGAGCTCTTCCGCCAAGACCTTAGCCTCCTGCCCTATTTGAAACCCCTCTCTAAGCCCTCCTGCTTCTCTCTCTTCCTCCCCAGCCACAGTGTTAATGGCATCTTTCAGGGGAGGGCATTTGGCTTTTCTCTCCCATCTTTTATTGACCCAACCTAAGAAGAGCTTTTAAGACTCATATTCATATACTGGCCGCAAGGGGTGAGGGTGCATCTGCAGGTATAGCAAAGAGGGATTTGAGCTTCCAATCCCGCAGGACACAGCCATTGAGACAGGTCCACTAGCCGCTCCCCGCAAGGCAGTCTGGTGGGATGGGCACAGGTGCACTGGAGAGGACAGGTGACCTGGGCCCCCAGACCGGCCCCACTGCTTATGAGCTGTATGGCCTCGGGCCAGTCACGTAACCATTCTGGTTTCGCTATTTGTCCAGGGAGAGACAATAACACCTGCCTTGCAGTGCGATTGAAAAGGTTCAGTTGAGAAATGTGAAGCCTCCGGCACAGTCCCTGGCATCCCGCTCGACGTTTGCCAAGTGGAGCTCTACCAATAATCCTGCAACTCTAGGAAGGCTCTTTCATGAGGGCACTAATTCCGTTCTTGAGGGCAGAGCCTTCACGACCTAATCGCCTCCCAAAGGCCCCACCTCTGAACACTGTTGCATTAAGTTCCAACATAACTTGCAGCATCAACACTCAGACCCTAGCAAATACCTACGTTGTAGAGTCACTGTGAGACTCAGATGAGGTTATATGTGTAAAATGCCTGGTAAAGTACCTGGCTCATATTTCCTTCTTTCTCCCCTTTCCTTCTCTTCTTTTCTCTTTCATTCTCTTCCCTGATCTTATCACCATTAAGGACAAACTGACAGTCAGTCGTTTGATCCGAGCATCACGTACCAACTACTCTGAACATCACACCATTTTTTCAGACAGCAACCCAACTGTCCTTGGTTGATGGCTCCACCTGGTGGTTAGGCGGAGAACTTTCTGGCCCAATGCTCTCTCCCCTTTCCCTCCCTCCCTTTTCCCTGCGCGCGGAGACACTGCGTGTGCCGCAGCCTCCCTGTCCTCCCTCTGTCGCTCTCCAGCTCCAGTTAATTCCAGCTACTGTTCTTCTCATATGTACTGGTCAAAACTGATCTCCTTACAGTGGGAAGGGAAAATGGGCCCAAGCAGCCGAGGGGTCTCGGAGCCATGTCCCAATGGCACCAGCACAACTGGGGAGTCCGGGTGGCGGGGCCTGTCTGCACCTCTCTGGCCACGCCTGCATCAGCTTTTTGTTTCTGTCCCACTGTCTGGAAGGCAGCATGGGGATAGCAACAGGGCACAAGCTTTGGTGGGGACATCAGGCCATAGCTGCCTGGTCCAGGCTGAAGGAACACAGAGGATCCGGCGCTCTGAGAGCCCTGGGGGAGCTCCAGTCCCGCTGGCCCCGTTCACGGGGTGGAAACTCAGACAACCCTAGCATGTTCCTGCAGTTGGGGCCTTGGGAGGTCAGGGGTTTGCAGGCATCCCAGCATCCAGGGGTCATAATGGGGGTGACCCTGGGGAGTTGATCTGAGGCTGTGGGTAGAGAAACTGCTGGCATAAGGGCACTGTTCCCTCCACTTGCCTCTCAAGGAATCACCAAAGGAGTTTAATAAAAATAGAGACGCCCCAGGAGCTATGGATTTAGCAGGTCTGGGATGGGAACGGGGAAGCTGCATTTGAGGAGTCTCCCCAGGAGATTTTCATGATGAGCTAAGTTTAGGACACCGACTAGGGCAAGAACGTCTCGGAGTCATGTTTTCCTCCTTTGCAAAATACTGACAATATGACCTATCTCGGAAGGAAGCTTAATGGGAGGACGAGTGACCGAGTACGTACACTGCCAAGCAACACAGTTGAATTCCGCCTCCTCTTTCTTCCTGCTGTGGCTACTGCTGCTGCCACCACCCTCCGTCTATACCCGACCCTGGCCCTGCCATGCCTTGCAGGCAGGTGACACCCTGGAGACTCACCTTTCGCCAGCTGGGTGGGGCTGTGGAGATTCCTGGTAATAGGGTCAGCTTCTTGGCCTCTCAGGAATGCCAAGGCCCCCGCCAGCTCCTGAGGGGCTCGGACGCTGCCCTCCGGCTGGTTCCGGCTCTATCTGCAGGCCTGGGCTGTCAGGGTTGCAGGGGACCTCAGGGGTCATGCAGCCTGGTGCTTGCCCCTCAGTGGGGACAGGGCCAGCCTGAGGGGTGTCACAGACTCTGAGCCATCCACCTTTCTCCTTAGACACTCAGACCCCACCGTCCAAGAGTTGTTTTTGGAGAGTTTACCACCCCAAGGAGGGTAGAGAGCTTCGTGGTCCTGTGTGTTAGAAGAGGTGTTTATGGCTCTTAATAAAAAACTGCTGTAGCTACTCAGTCCCCACTTACCTGGTGAGAAGAGTTCAGCTGTTAGGTTGTTTTTCACTAAGAATCAAGGTGAAGACAGTTAGCCTTTGGCCAAGCGTGCCCCAGGTGACAGTAAGTAGACCTATTTGTAGTGGGGGGGATGGGGTGGGGGAGGGGCCATCTCGGGCTGACTTGGCTGCTGCTGGGAGGCGAATGGGCCAGGGGTGCTCGGGAGGGTGACTCAATCCTCTGCTCTGGAGATACTGGGTCTAAGCCAGTTGACACTGGAGAGATGTTAAATATTAATTACAAACAGATAAGAAATAACACCACCTGCCGCTGTGTCCCAGGGAGAGGAAGGGGCGGGGAAGAGAAGGGAAGACACAGCTGGGTTCAGAGAAAGGACACTGTAGACCCTGGGAAGGGTCACACGGAGGCCTCTGGTGTTTGATCTCGTTTCTCAGAAATGTTCAGAAAGGGCTTTGGAACAAGAGAGGGACCAGGGGTGCCTGTCTCTTAGGGACCCCCTTAGGGGCTTTCCCCTCCTTACGCCCATTTTTCTCATCCTCTGTGAATCCCAGCCAGCGTGGAAAGTTCTTTCTCTTGATGAGTACAAAAAGCCCTAGATCTTAGCTCCAGCTCTGCCCCTCAGTAGTGGGACCTTGGTGAGTCCGTTCTCCTCTCTGGGCCTCGGATTCCTCGTGGGGGGGGTCATCTGAGATTCAAAGGATACAAAGGTGTCCCAGCTTTCTGAAAGCACCAAGCGAGGGGGAACTTTCCCCACCTGGGCAGGACCCCGGTGGGGTGCCGGGAGGCAGGCCCTCTGGGATCACCACTGCCACCCACGACGGCTCCCGCCGACTGCCTCGGAAAGAAGATTCCATATCATTTGTCTCTGGACCCTGTTTCCAGAAGGCCCTGCAATCCCTCCCCTGTCCCACCCCAAACAATCCAGCCCCTCCGGCTTTGCCTGAGCAATTCTGAGAAAGTTCAGACCCTTTAAGCCCACGAGAAAATTCCCAGGTGTCTGAAGCCAACCTGAATTGGGGGAAGGGGTTACTCCTCGTGCCACCTGATCTTAGAAAAATCACAACAGGAAATAGCTATTTATTTCTTGGGCACTGCCCGCATACCAGGCACTATTAAACACTTTCCAGACACTATGTAATGTCATCTTCACTACGACACTGTGAGGTAGGTGTTACTATCCCCATTTTACAGATGAGGAAACTGAGGTTTTGAGCAATGATTCATTTGCATGAAGTCACACAGCTTGTAAGTGCTGAGGCTGGAATTTAAATCCAGACGGGCTGAGCCCATGGCTGAGAATTTCCCGGTCATGAAGTATCATAAATACAGTTTGTTGTTGTATCTCCTTCAGGGGCCACCTGGCCTGGCCCCAGGCTCCTTTCAAACCTCGTTCCCAGGGTAAGGTCCGAAACTCCTACCTGCAGAAAAGGTGTGTGTGCCTTCCTCCCTGGTGGACCCCCATTTCACTAGGGGTGCAGCCTGCCGCATAGGAACGCAGTGGAAGTGGTGCAATTTGGGCGGTGGCCTGGCTGGGAGTGAGCCCCAGGCTGTGCCCCTCCCTGAAGCCTGGCCGTGGAGCTGGCTCTGGCCTGTAGAAGTGCAGGTTGTTCTGGTTCTGCTTGGCCTCCCACGAGGTGTCCTTTTCCAGGCTCTTTTCTCACCTTTGGACAATCACAGAGGAGGCAGGGGCCTCCCCCTTCTGTCACACTAAATAGAAGCTGGCCCGGAATGGGGTGTACACAGGCAGTTTGCTCCAGAACTTTGAGTCCCGGGTGTTAGGAGGTGGGATGCTGGGCCTCCTCCGGGGCTTCCCTGCATTACCTGCCTGCACTGTGGCTGTCCTGTCCTGCCCCGAAGGGCTCTGCGAGCACAGAGCTCCTCTGACTGCATTCCTCCTCGTGCTTTTCTGCTCCGATGGGGAGCTCACTCATGGCAGGGGCCCCGCGCCCTCCGTCCTCTGGTTCTCTCTGGGCGGTGTGCCGCATGTTTGGGCATGGGATTCATGGCCCAGGATGGGATGCCAGAGGGGGACAGGGAGGAAGCCCCAGGTCTGTCCCGTTCTCCCCTCAGGGCTCCCATTGCACGGTCAGGGCCAGGCCACTGAAAAGAGAATCCAGCTCTGTGGGCTGCTCCAGGTCCAGGGCCCCAGGGGCTGGGCTCTTGTCCTCATCCTTGGGACACACCAGGGACTCCAGCAGGCCCCATGGACTTGGACCTTGGTCCGAGAGGGAACATGGGAGGGAAGGAGTGTGCAAAGGGAGGGACACTGGGTGGCCCTCAATCTGGACAGAGGAGAGGAGGGGGAGCTGACGCTTGAGGTACTGCGGTGTCCCTGGCTCCCTGCTGTGCAGCACGCTGGGGTCGGGTCTGTCTGTGCAAACCCCCAGGGGCTGGAGGAAAGTTTTTGCTTCTTGGGATACCTCTGTAGCCAAGGAGGTCACCTCCTGCAGAGAAAGGCTACCTGGGATGTAGCTTCCAGCTGGTGCCTCTTCCTGGAGCTGACCTTTAGGCCTAAGGTGTTTGGGACTGGAGAGTGTCGCAGGGGGGGAGTCTTTGCCAGAGCCTTCCACGCACACCCCGTAGGAAGGAGGCCAGCTGTCTGCAGTGGCCTGAGGACTGTAGGAGGGAGGCTGGACCTTAGCGATGGTCTGTGGAGCGTAGAACGCGGGTTTAGCTTCATGGGTCGTCTGGGGTGCATAGGATGAGGGCCCAAACTCAGAGGCTGCCTTCGGGACATAGGACAGTGGTGACAGTGTCTGGGGAGGTGGCACGTGGTGGGGCTGGAGGATGATGTCCGGCTGCCCTATATAGGTGATCTCAGACAGGCTGTGCCGCCGTGGAGCTCCCGGGGGCTCCCTGGGCCCCGACATCTTGACCTGGGAGTACTGGACGGGCTGGGCCAGACTGCTGGGGCCACCGACATCAGAGATGGGGATGAGGACATGCTCCTGGATGAAGCGCAGCGGCTGGAAAGTCAGCACTTGCTGGACGTTCTGCGCAGGGACGACAAGAGTCCACAGGTTAGGGTCTGTCCTAAGCTCCCAGCTGGTGACTTGGTGGGTGAGGTCTGCCACGGGGAGGCTGAGGGGGCGGGGACACATCTGGGGGCGTTTTCAAGATGCGGATGCCCCACACTCCCTCTGCTTCCCAGAGATTCTTCTAAATGCAAGCGCTGCCACCAGGGCCGGGGGCTGGCAGGTCTCTGGTGGGAGCCACGTCCGAAATCTGGGCTATCTCAGGGATAGAGTGTGAGGCTCTGGCTCCTCCAGGAGGCAGACAGTCCGGGGAGTAAATGACCCAGATTTGGGGCTGCCTCAGGCACACCGTCGGGGTGGGGGCCCACGCTGCTGCTTGGCAGTGGGAGGGGCTGGGGACCAGGGAAGGCGGGAGAGTTTTACGGAAAATGGTTCACCTGGACTTGGACTTGGAGCAAAAGGCCCTCAGAGCTCCTCTGTCCCTTGGATGGGCGAGGCTGGCTCTGGGCACCGCAGATGGCTCC
>CAUYRT010009683.1:0-76492 GCA_963574885.1 Lepilemur ruficaudatus | reverse complement strand
TGGACCTAACAAAATGATTCATGTAGCTCTTAAATTAGTCAAAAAGGGATAGAATATAACAAAAAAATTTGTAAGTCAGGTAATGGATGGATCAAAGTGTTAATAAAACTGAGGACATTTTTTCAGCAACTTAAATTCTCTAGTTTAACAACTGCCAGATATTCAGATACGATAAAGGAGATAGTTTTTGGCCCTAGGGTCTGCAGTCAGGAAGCATGGATTTAAATCTCAACTTCACTACTGGTGAGTTGTTGATCTTACCAAGCCTTTTATGCTTTAGTTCCTTTCTCTGTAAAGTGAGGATAATAATGGTATCTACCTTCCATGATTGTTATGAGTACCAAATGAGATAATGTATATAAAATATTTACAGGCCAGGTACAATGGCTCACGCCTGCAATCCCAGCACTTTGGGAGGCCAAGGTAGGAGGACTGCTTGAGGCCAGGAGTTCGAGACCAATCTGGGCAACATAAGGAGACTTTATCTCCACAAAAAAATTTTTTAAAACTTTGCCAGGCATGGTGGCATGCACCTGTACTCATAGCTACTCAAGACAGGCTAACAAGGGAGGATCATTTGAGCCCAGAGTTAGAGGCTGCAGTGAGCTATAATTGCACCACTGCACTCCAGCCTGGGTGACAGAGTGAGACCCTGTCTCTAAAAAAAAAAAAAAAAAAAATTTACTTAGCATAGTGTCTGTCAAATTATAAGGATGCAATAAAAGTTATTAATGGTTACTGTTATAACTATTTTAATTTTAGTATTCTGCATTTAAAAGACCAATAATTGAATTATTTATTTAATCTCTAAAGTTTATCTCCAGTTTTTGGTTCAGATGCTATTTTATTTAATACTCATGTTATCAGGTTTAAGTGAGAAAATGATGAATAAACTCTTCTAACTCTATAATTAATGAAACTCAAGATCAAGAAGAGGAGGAAACAATCATTTCCTGCTACTATTCCAAGTACCATATGTATACTTGTTAGATACTTTACACCCATTATCTCATTTAATTCCACCCCAAGGTTATGAGATAGCTATTACTCATAAGGTACAGATGAAGGAACCATGAAAATTATTGAAGATCATACTGCTAGTGAATTATGGATGAGGAACTTTAACCCACGTGTCTCTGAACTCGAAATCGAGGCTCTTTCTAATACATATTTATGGCCTTATCACAAATCAACACATCAGTATCATTTCAAACGCAGCATTTTCAGCATCAAATTCATCATCTTCATACCCTCCAACTCTTGTGCCTTCCCCCAAAAATTATCTCCTGGATTCAATCTATGTCAATGGCTTTACGAGCCACTCAGCCACTCAAGCTAAAAACCGCAGGTTGCCCTTGGCCTCCCAAGTCCTCCCTACCCATATATAAAGAGCAAGTCCTGAGGGTTGTCTGCACGTGGACCCGTAGATCTGCCTCCCGCGCCCCAGCTCCACGGTATCAATCAGCACCTTAGGTACTCACCATCTCATTCCTTATTCCTGAGAGTTGTGTATCTTTACCAAGCAGCCATACGTATCTTTCTAATGCACATAAAGGTGAGTAAAAAGAAAAAAAAAGAATGAGAACAAGAGAAGAAAGGAGGAGGAAGAGTTGGTGGTGGTCTGGGTGTCCAGTGGGAGAGAAAGAAATCATCCCTGCAGGATGTTCTAGGGTTTCCAATGGCTGAGACCTAAGGGAGAGGACATCTAGGCAGCAACAGGCTTAAAGATCTGCTGAGTAAAATATCAAGACCTAGCAGTAGGGGTTCACGGTGGGGGTTGGAGACACAACTGAAAAGCCTGTAAGTTCAGGTTAGGGCTTAGAAAAGATTCTATTAATACCTGGGTTTCTAGGTACTAATAGCATCACACCATCTCCGTACTCTGACCATGCCTTATTTCCTCCTCAATTCCATTTCTGCTGCCTGAGACACTCTTTCGTCCTCCTGTACTTTTTCTTGCTAACTCTAATGATATCACTTCCTCAAGCGCCAAGCTGAGTGAGGGGCTTCTTTTGTACTTACTGTATAGCACTCTGCTCTGATTGATAGCACTCAACGCATATGTAATTAAATGGTTCAGCTTTAGCATCTTTCTTGAAAATTGCGTATTTGCAAGTTCCAGGACAGCAGAGACTCTGCTTTCTTATTCACCCCTGTATCTCTAGGGCCTAATACAGAGCCTGGCACATAGGAAGTACTCAGTAAGTTTATTGGATATATGAATGATGAATGAGTGAATGAATGAATAAATGAATGAGTTGTCTCTGGAACATCCAAGCAGATACATCTAGTAGGAAGTTGGAATTATCATTCTGAGCTCAGAAGAGATTTGGGCTGTCGATAGAGATTGAGGAGTCATCAGCTTACAAGTAGAGATGAAATTTATAGGAGAGAATAAATCTCTTAGGGAAGGAAAACTGCAGAAGACTGAAGACAAACAAGGGATGTGGATCCCATGGAAGCAATTTTGAAAACTTGCTCAGAAAATATGAGCGCAGCCTAGATAGTGGTTAGGAGCTCAGATTGTTTTAGTCCAATATGCTGACTTTTAATCCCAGCTGCAGCTTTTACTGTGTGTACTCAGTAAGCGTCAGGAGCTCAGCTGAGCTGGAAACAGCTAAGCTGCGGGGTCTCAGGGTAGCCGATTAAAGCGACATGCCAAAAGCGACAGCAGCAGTCAAGCTTTCATCGCTTATTGCAACAGCAGAATCAATAGGCCAAACTGCAGAGTGGAGAAAGCAGTGCCCTCGCTTCCATTCACACGTGGAACGTCACCCTGGTCCAGGATGAGATGGATCAGCACAGATATTGGGGGTAGTCTTACAGCTGAGCAAGCCTCAAACACAAGGCTGGAGGGGGTGCAGAGGGTTGACTGGAAAACAAGGAGAAAGGGCTAGCATTGGAGAAGTACTGAGTCAGAGTAAGGAAAACTTCAAGTTTTCCCCCTCCCCTCCCATAAGGAGATTTCAGCAGAGGGACCTGAGGACAGCCCCTGCCAAAGGCTCCAAATAAGGAGAGCCTTGAGTGATGGCACCTGGGCTGGGAATGCAGCTGTGCACAAAAGCATGGCCAGCCAGAGGGGCCTGCGGCCTGGACCGTGACTCCCTTTCGAAACTGCACTGCCCTGGCTGTGCACCAGGTCCAGCATGGGGAGGGCAGCTTTCCCCCCGAGGCCTGCCAGGCAAAGCCTTTGTGATTGCACTAGCCAGCCCTGAACAATCACTCACAGGTGTTTGCCCGGGAGCTGGACGGCACAGGAAGTTACCTGAACGCTCTAAATCCCAGCATCCTGATCGACACCTACCTCGTGTCTTGCAAAAACTTTGCTCAGTGCTTGACATGCGTGCAGTGCTCCGTAAGTGAGAACTCCACAGGAGCAGGTTAGAGGGGAGAGACACCACTGCAGGCTAAGAGAGCAGAGGCCAAGGTCATGGCTGAAAATCATCCGTGGACTTGAGTCATTAGCGACCTCAGGGGTGTAGTTTCAGTGGAGCAAAGACAGTGAAAATCGAAGCGTACAGGTTATCAGCAAACAGGAGGCCAGGGACAGGGGACAGGCAGTGCCCACTAGTCTATGGAAGTGAGAACCTATGTGCAGCTGATGAAGATTCATGAGACAGCATCTGCCATCTGATTTGTAAGGATTTTGTCCCCTGAATGCCCTTAAACCACAATACAATTATCAGTATAGTTTTAAAAGCTAACTAAGCAAGTTGTTTTTAGAGAAGATAGAGACCATGGCAGGGCAGGGAAGAGAAAAAGCCCCAGGACGAGGGGTGAGGCCTCCTGAGGGGAGCCCCGGGTGGTGACAACTGCGAGTCACACAGAAGCAATGACATGGAGGGACCCGCTGAGCCTACAGTTCAGAGACTCATTCCAGGTGGATGGGCTTCCCCTCAGGATCCCTCATTTGGCTTTTCATCTGCCTAAAAGACCATGCACTTTCCACCGCTCCCAGCCCTCTTTCTATGCATCTGCCGGCTTTTATCCCCAGAAAGCCCGAGCCCGGACCGTCCTCCCCTGGTGCTCGCTGTCTCTGTAAACGAAGTTTGCCTCTGTTCAGCAGACTGAGGAACATCACAGCCCCACGTCTGCACAGAACCCAGCGAGGGGAAGAGCTGTTCTCCTGACCTCGCCGGAAATCAATTCTACATAATTTATTATATGCTAATCTTTTTGAGACTAGGAACCAACTGTGGTTTATCTCCAAACACTGAAGCATCAAGAGAAATCAGCTGTTATTCTAAAGAGGCAAAAACCAAAAAACAACATCAAATTCCCATTGTAGTCCTAAGACCAAAGGAGAAGGCTAACGTCTATGTCATAGACTGTCCATGGGGGATGTGAATTCGTAGTGTAGTGAGGCCCATGTAATAGAATGTATTATACTTTTGATGTGAGAATAATATTGCCAGGGCTTTCAGGTTCACTTAGTACAAGGCTTTTCCTTGCACTAAAATACCAAGAAAGACATATGAAGTTCATTAACCCTTACAGTTGCAGCTTGAATCACCCGAATTTTTGCATGAGAAAGAACACACAGCAGCACAACCACTGCAAACTATTCCATAAAATAATTTAATCATGTACAGCCCAGTAGCTTCATGCCTGCTGCCATTTCTTTCCTGTTTCTTTAGGAGACTATCATTTTCTGCCTCTCTGCTGTTTCCAGGAATATATTTTATTTCAAAAGCCATATTTTTCTTGGCGCTGAACTCATCCATGACTTTATTGTCGATTTTTTTTTTAATGTTATAACTCAACTCTTAGTATGGCTACAATGGCTAAGACTCTTTTCTGTTGTTCTTATTTTTTTCCCCCATCAAGCCTTCTGACCACTGTTGTCAAAATCTGATAATAAATGAAGATTTCTCCCACAGTGGACCTCTTATAACCATGGCAACTCCATCAGTAGCCAATGGCCACATTACAAAAATGCTTTAGAAAAGGACAGCTTCTCACATTGCTGTAGTGCGAATGTCCTTTCCTTACCTGCTCTCCATAATGATGCTAAGAAAACAACACATCCAAGCAAACATTTGCTTTGTTGTGCATGTGTGGGGTTACTTAAAAATATTTTTTAAAAATGAAGAGAAACTACAAATAATAAAATATTTGAAAGCATAGCACTAAAGTGGGGATGATGGGAATGATGCTGATGGCTTAGCAGAATTAACATATTTTTACCATTTTTACAACTGAAATCAATGCAGTTGTTGGAGAATTTTTATTGCAGTTACTTCACCCTGCCTTCAAACCAGGGAGGTTTTCTAGAATGCTTGCTTTAGGTTTCATAGCTGCAGTCTCTCTGAACAATTGGTCACGTTTGGGAAATGCAGCTATATGCACACACTGCTCTATCTTCATTTCTGCAGCATTGACACTTTCACACACTTTTGTGTGTCCTTGAAAGAACCCAGGAGCAGGGTCGGCGTATGGGCCCTTCAGCCTGTTCATGCACATCCCACGGTGCCAGAGCAGAAATCCCTGTCTGCGTTCTGCTCTTAGACACTCAAAGATGCTCTGGCTTCCTCCTTTATAAGACAAAATAGTTTTCAATGTAGACAGTTTCCCCGCCTGCCTGTTTCTGGAATGGCCTGCCTATTAAAACAAAGGAGGATGTTTTCTACTTTAACTTCTCATTAAAATTATGTATCTGTCTGGATGGAAATAATAGGCCTTCAGATAGGGCTCGCTATCTCTGTCTACTACCCACCTACCTGTCTATCAGTATATAACCATGAAAAGGGACTTTCTTAAATCCCAAAGAACTAAAGTGCTTGACAAGTGGTTGACATCTGCTAAGGTAGGACAAGTTGAACTGCTGACTGCAAGATTATCAGTGATGAGTTTTCAGTTTTCCTTATTGAAATCCAAAGTTACAAAGTTTGTTAATATATGTAAAACCACTACCACAAAAATCTCAGCCTTTCCCACGTAAAATTAAATTTGAAATCACAAAACGTGATTTCCTTTTTGAACTGGTTCACCCAGTATGTACAGAAGAATGAATTTGGACAGTCCTATCACTAACAGCTCAGACAACAGACTGTGGCCTGGTCTCATTTTTCTTAGTGGTGGGAGTGTCTGAGGCTAGTAAGAGAACACAAATAGAAACAAATAAAGATGTCAGAATGTTCTACAGGAAAAGTTTCTTTTAAATCTTTTTTAAGGCAAATTTCAGGGAAAGGTTCAACTGGGTTCATTGCAAACCATTAATTTTTTTTGTCTGACACAGAAACTTTCATCCTTTGGAAGGCACCAGAGTAAATTTGAAGCTTTTAATAAAATATTTGAGCGCAGCTGCAAAAAGCAACACCAAACATAAATAAATCTTTGCCACCAACTCATTTTGAAGTATAGTCATCCAAGTACAATATACCGGCAGCGTTAAGTATAATTTTTGGAAATAGCAATAAAGTCTGAGTTTATAAAACACTGATGCACATCACCGCGAGACCAAGCTGCATTGTCAAATTAGAACCCAGGGCTATTGCTTCAGTGAGAAAAAAAGAAAAAAGAAAAGAATGTTCTATAACTAAGCAAAGTGAATCACTGCACAAAGTTATCATTTCTCTAAATACACATCTGACCACACAAAGGAGTGACTGTGCTCAGCCAGTGTTTCCCAGAAGTCATGGCCTTAGTTACTCAAATACAACTTTGGCCTTTCTGTCATTATCTCTGCTTCCTACATTTCATCCAACCTGAAGAAAATGATATATATACAACAAATGATTTTTTTTTTTTTTGCACATACGACTTTTTCTTTCAAATCTCCTGTTGGAATAAGAAATAAAATCACAAACTCTTTATTTAAGGCCTTTCATTTCCTATCTAGGACTCCGTTTTGTATGGAAGAACTGATCGATACTGCCTCTTTAGGAAATGTAATTTTCCCCACGTTGATCAACATAACTCTGCTTCTTTACAAAAATGATGGAAATGTTCCCAGCTCAAATTATGATTTAAAATGTAAAAGGCATTGAATGATAGGCTCCCTTAGAGAACATGAGCACATTTTCTGCTGAGCAATGTTTACATTGCCTGGCCAATAAAATAATGTTTTCTTCTGGATTAACTCATTCCGGAGAAACAAGTTCAGGGTGGGCCCAACCTACGTGACCACTATAGTGAAAACCTAAAATGTGTTGTTTTCTCAGGTAAATATTGAGGAGCAGCAAATTGTTCTCTTTCCGTTTTGTCATTGTTGTTGCTGGTTTTGCTGTTGTTCAGGATGACATCCACTGGCATGTGTTAGCGTTCTGTTTACCATGCAGGGAAACTAACTCAGTGCACTATGGAGAGAACTAATTCAGCAGAGAACGGGAAAAGGATGCCAGGAAAGAGGAAAGGTGGAAAAGTCATTTTGTAATGTAGTATAATTTGAGCACTGAGACTGTATTCCTGTTAAAAAAAAGAAAGATAAAAGATGAAAGGCGTTGGTCGCCTAGGAAAAAATTTTATGTTTTTTAAACACATACAATTGTACTTCCAAAAATCCCCTTTATAAGAGGTTTTCAGCCAAAGTTCTCTATGACAATGATAAGCACACAGTAAATATTGGATAAAAAGTATTATTCATATGTGATTGATGGTAATTTAACAATTATATTGTTTCAACAAACAGTATTGTAAGGCAGGTTTCAGTTCCTGTCTCTACCTCATTTTGCCCAAAGGGAAAAGAATGGTCAACATTTAGTAGTTCCCATACCTCACTGATTTTACCTAGAAAGATTTAAAAATAGACAGATGGATAGAGTCTCAGGCTCTGCCTACGAAGGTTTTGATGCAGTGGACCTAGATACAGGCCCAGGAGCCTGTATTTTTAAAATACTCAAGTTAATTGCTACAGCTTTTTTGGAAGAAGTTGGCAATGGGTGTTAATATTCATAATATGCTTATCCTTTAACCTGATAACTTCTAAAAATTTTTTCTGCCAGTATACTTGAACAAGCGTAGAAGGATATCATAGAATGATGTTTACTATATCTTTGTTTATATTAAAAAAAAACTTAGGTGTCCATCGATAGGAGACTATTTAGATAAATGATGGCATGCCCATACGGTGGAAACTTTGGCAATTGTTAAAGAAAGGATTGCTGGCATTAACAGATGTCCATGGCACACGTTACTCTTAAATTTATAAAAAAGGCAAATTATATAATATAACCGTTTCATGATATGATTTTCTTAGTGAAACATAAAAAGTTTGTAGTGTGTATATTCATGTGTGGGTGTGTAAAGGTCACACATTGAAGTGATAATAGTGACTAAATCTGGGAAATAGATTTAGGAAAAAGAAAAAGCAAGACAAATGTAGAAGTTTTATCTTTGTTTTTTTTTTTTTTTTTTTTTTTTTTTTTTTTAAGGGTTTTTGTTGGTTTTCCATGCTTTTTGTGTTTTTGATTAATATCTTGGAATTATGAAGCAGGCCTTCAGAAGTTTTTTTTTAACAGACAGGGTCTCACTCTGTTACCCAGGCTTGAGTGCAGAGGCATAATGCTAGCTCACTGTAGCCTGGAGCTCCTGGGCTCAAGTGGTCTTCCTGCCTCAGCCTCCTGAGTAGGTGGGACTACAGGTGCACACCTCCACAGCTCACTAATATTTTTATTTTTTTTTGTAGAGATGAGGGCTCAGTCTTGCTCAGGCTGGTCTTGAGCTCCTGGCCTCAAGCAGTCCTCCTGCCTTGGCCTCCCAGAGGGCTGGTATTATATGTGTCAGCCACCGTGCTTACCCAGGATATTTATTTGGGATGACAATCTGGTTTCTGAGTCTTTGGATACCTGAAAATGCCATCCTATTGCTTTCCTACCTGGCAATAAATGACTGAAGTAGCTAGAATAAGTGGAAACTCAATGACTTTAGTTACTGAGTCATGGTCACTGTGGCAATGAGTAATGTTTAAGAAGCAAGATTGTCATATTTCAATCCTATTTCACAGGTAGGTAAGAAGGATTATTATTTTTTTTTTTGAGACAGAGTCTCACTCTGTTGCCCAGGCTAGAGTGCCATGGCATCAGCCTAGCTCACAGCAACCTCAAACTCCTGGGCTCAAGTGATTCTCCTGCCTCAGCCTCCCGGGTGGCTGGGACTACAGGCATGCACCACCATGCCTGGCTAATTTTTTCTATATAATTTTAGTTGGCCAATTAATTTCTTTCTATTTTTAGTAGAGACAGGGTCTCATTCTTGCTCAGGCTGGTCTCGAACTCCCGACCTTGAGTGATCCACCCGCCTCGGCCCCCCAGAGTGCTAGGATTACAGGCGTGAGCCACCACACCTGACCTATTTTGTTTTTTTGTTTTTTTTAAATACATAAAGGATAGATTTATTACATTAGTCAATTCTCTTTTTTTAATTTCAGAATATTATGAGGACACAAACGTTTTGGTTACATGAGTTGCTTTTGTACAGTTTGAGTCAAAGTTATAGTGTGTCCATCACCCATATATTGTGCATTGTAGATGTAAATTTTAGATGTAAATTTATTCAACCACTGCTCCCCACTCCCATCTGCTTGATTTCTGTTGAATTTTACTACCATATGTGCACCTGAGTGTTGATCTATAAGTTTCAATTTAGTAGTGAGTACATACGGTTTTTGTTCTTCCATTCTTGTGATACTTCACTTAAAATGATGGTCTCCAGTTCCATCCAGGTTGTTACAAAAGGTAATAGTTTATCATTTTTTTAATAGCTGAGTAATAACTCTGCGATATACATATACCACACATTTTATTGATCCACTCACGCATTGATGGGCACTTGTGTTGTTTTCACATCTTTGTGAATGTGAATTGTGTTGCTATAAACATTGATGTGCAAGTTTCTTTTTATAAAATGTCTTTTTTTCCTCTGGGTACAAAGGAAATAGTGGGATTGCTGGATCAAATGGTAGGTCTACTTTTAGTTCTTTGAGGTATCTCCATACTACTTTTCATGGAAGCTGTACTAGTTTGCAGTCCCACCAGCAGTGTATAAGTGTTTCTTTCTCTCCACATTTGCACCAGCATCTGTTGTTTTGGGACTTTTTGATAAAAGCCATTCTCACTGGAGTTAGGTGATATCTTATTGTGATTTTGATTTGCATTTCCCTGATGATTAGAGACATTGAGCGTTTTTTCATGTGTTTATTGGTCATTAGTCTATCTTCTTTTGAAAACTTCTGTTCATGTCTTTTGCTCACTTTTTAATGGGGTTGTTTGATGTTTTCTTGCTGATCACTTGAGTTCTTTGTAGATTCTGGTTATTAGACCTTTATCAGATATATAGCATGAGAATATTTTCTCCCATTCTGTAGGTTGTCTATTCTCTATTGATAGTTTCCTTGGCTGTGCAGAAGCTTTCTAATTTAATCAGGTTCCATTTATTTATTTTTGTTGTTGCTGTGATTGCCTTTGGAGTCTTCTTCATAAATTCTTTGCCTAGGCCGATATGGATTATTTTGTTTCTTAACAGAATCTGACTATATTTTTTACTGTATTTTATGTTCGTAGGAGATTTTCCTCATTTAATATATCTTCCTGGTTAATTTGGAGGGAATTTGGAAGAGAATTTTCACTGTGTTCTTTACCACCGTTGTAGGCAGAAAGTTAGATTAGTTCTGTGATTCTACAGCTGGGTGTGGTAGCTTCAGAATATGAGAAAAAAATAGATATTCAAGGTTTTCTATGCTTGAGATCTGGCGAACAGGGTATGCCACACGGTTATGTACTACTTAGAGTCCAGTGCAGTGTTCACGCGAGTGCACCACTGGCAAGGCCTGCCATAGAGTTATGCTGGTAGGAAGGTAAATGAGTTGCAATAGGTAGATATTCTGAAAGAGCAGGGAAAAACAAAGAATTGGAATTTATTATATGTACAAGTAGTAGTTTCAGTAAGAGTGAAAGAACAGAATAATTAGAATATCAGGATGCCTTGACCAAAGAGGGAAATGTCAGAATCGGAACCCTCACTGCATTTTGGTTGCCCACATCCCTCAATTTGATGTTTCAGCTTTATTCTACATTTAAATTTTATTTGGATTCTTCAGTCAATTATCACTTTGATGTCATTAGTCCATTATTGTGTCATCTTTCTACTGTATAATTTTTTGTTATCATTTTATCTCTGACTCATATCAGTGTTATATGGCACACTTTCCATAAAGCAACCTTTCCAGTCTTCTTTATGGAAATCTCCCCTAATTAAGAGGAAGGGATAGGATACCCATTTTCCCCTTTAAGAATAATACTACCTCTGTTCTAACCATCAGCTCTGGTTTTTTGAATGTCCATTCTCAATGTAGCCAATATGCCAAAACATTTGTAATTATGCATATGCAGTGAGAACAATGTGTATGTCTGTTCTGAATTGGAGAAGAATTAAAAGACAGACTAATGTTCACTCTGACTTGGTAAACACATACTTGCTATTATGCATGCCACAGAGCATTTAGACTCTAATGAAAAAGCTTTTTATGGTTCCCTGATTACATAATTGAGCTTTATAATTTATGTTCTACTATATCCTCTGCAAAAGATTTTATGGACTGCTTAATTGTGGTTATGACATAGTCCAGACTAAAACTGTGGAGTTTCCATTCCGAGTTGTGTTCTTTATGCTATTCTACATTGCATCTTTGTATCTTATGTGTCCTTCTGGAGTGTAAATTTTTTAGGGCAGGCACTCAGTAAATATTTGTATATTAACTTTGTCTGATTCTATGTGTTAAAAAGAGGTTGTATTATAGAAAAAGGTTGTGATGTGGGGAATTAATTCCATCGCTAAAATAAAATTCTGATTCCCTTATATTTAAGCATATTTATATTTTATGTTAAATGTGGCACCGATACTAAAACCAACTAGAAATAAAAGAGGAAAAAAATCTAAACTGGAATTACACGTATGGTCCAAAACATTCAATCAGAAAAATACAAATATACCAGCAAATCAAATCCTCCTCCAATAGACTGTATATGTAGTCATTAAACTAATCTCTCTTTCCAGTTTTGCCTCAGTTTGAGCCTTATACAAACACATCCACACATAATTACAAAATTGGGAATATTCTGTAAGTATGGTTTTATGTCTGATTCTCATTTAAACATTGTGTGATGAGCATTCCCCAGGCTAGTCAAAATAGTTGGGTAGTTAGTCATTCATAATTGCATAATATTCCATCTTTCCTCTGTTGTTGAACATGAACCTTGTTTCTAATGCTTTTGCTATTGCAAATTATGCTGCAAAGGACATCTTTGCACATAAGTCCATGTCTGCATCTTTGATTATTTCCCTAGGATAAATCCCTACGTCTGCCAGGATTTCAGTGTGAAACTAATAGCTTATTCAAAGTGTTGAATTTAAGAGACTTTAATGAAGGAACTGATTACAAGAGCTGTGGGCAGGGTTCAAGGAATCCACAAAAAATGGTGGAACAGTTAGGGATTGTTAAAGAAGCCCTTACCACACCTGGATTGGAAAGAGAAAGGGGATGCTACACTGTTATTGGAACATAGAGAGAGCCTCAGCTGAGGAGTAGGGACTGTATATATATATATATATATATATATATATATATAGTGTATATATATATATAGATATATATATTTTCTTTATCTAGTCATCTGCTGGTAGACACTTAGGTCGATTCCATGACTTAGCTATTGTGAATAGTGTTGTGATAAATGCAATAAACATATGAATGCAGGAGTCTTTTTTATATAACAATTTCAGTAGGGGGATTGTTGGGTCAAATGATAGGCCTATTTTTAATTCTTTGAGAAATCTCCATACTGTTTTCCATAGAGGTTGTACTAATTTACATTCCCACCAACAGTGTATAAGCACTCCCTTTTATCTGCATCCATGTCAACATCTGTTGTTTTTTCACTTTTTAATAATGGCCATTCTGACTGGTGTAAGGTTGTATCTCATTGTAGTTTTAATTTGCATTTCTCTGATGATTAGTGATGTTGAGCTTTTTTTTTCATATTAAACATATATTTATTGCTACTTGCATTATTCCTGAGTATTATCTATGTCCTTTGCCCACTTTGCCATTGAGGTGCTATTTTTTTTAATTTGGAAGAGCCCTTATCAATAATAAGATAATTTCTTCTCTGTCATATATGTGACAGGCATTTTATCAGTTTTTTACTTGTCTTTTATTTTGTATATATGGAAATTGTATCTAGGCAAATTTATTAATCTCATTCTTTGTGATGTATTCTTTGGCTTGCTCAGCCTATCCTCTTTAAAAACTATTTCTTTGGACTATGATGATGCATTGATAGCCTGGCATCAGTATCAATTTCCTACTGCTGTCATAATAAACTGCCACACAACCGATGTCTTAAAACAACACGAATTTATTATTTTGTAGTTCTGGAGGTCAGAAGTCCAAAATGAGTCTCACTGGGTTAAAATTAAAGTGTAGGCAGGGCTGCTTTTCCTCTGGAGGCTCTAGAGAAGAAACTTTCCTTTCCTTTCCCAGCTTCCAGAGGCTGCCCACATTCCTTGGCCCTTTCCTTTGTCTTTAAAGTGGGCCACCCCAATCTCTACTTTTATTGTCACATACCCTTCTCTCTGATTCTCTTGCTGCCCTTTTCTTTTAGTTGTAAATGCCCTTGTGATAACTTTGGGCCCACTGGGATAATCTCACCATCAATATTCTTAGCTTAACCACATCTGCAAAGGCCCTTTTGCCATATAAAATGACATATCCACAGGTTCTAGAGATGAGCCTGTGGACATATTTAGGGGCTGTTATTCTGCCTACTGCAGCTCCCACCACCCCATCCTGCCTCCTGCCCATGTGGCCCACTGTAGAAACCCACACAGGAGCGCTGGCCTGATTCTCCATCAGGTGGTATTTTCTAGGCACTCTTTCCAGGTTGACATTATCCTATATTCAAGACCCTGTTATCATCCCCTTTCTTTTAAAAACCACCCACAGAATCTTAGACTATCCTTGTCGATTATGATCATTTTCTTCATAGCCCAAAGAGCAGTTTCTTTTACCAAAGTCCCCATCTTAATAGCCTGTTTTACTTTAGACTTGCCATTTGGCTAAATCCTGTAAACTATTTTGAATGTCTATAGCTAATTTATCTGTGTGGCTAAATATCACTCTATCTTGTCTGTTTCCAATAAATTCCAGTTTGTATCATACTTAAAGCATAAAACCTCACTGTTAGAGGAGTCTACCATATTCCAAAATTCAAGATTTAAGAAATAAATCTCTATTCATGGGAATGAATATTTGCTCTTTCACTCACCAACACTGTCCTTAGTGTTGGGGATATAAAGAAAAATAGGACATCATCTTTGCCTTCAAGGTCAAAAGGAAAACATAGTTCTAATCATCTTTTGCATATTTTTTAAATCAAAAATAAAATCAGAAGTTCATGTGTTTGTCTTCTTTCTTAACATATAAGTTCACTGAGAACCTGGATTCCATGTGCTATATATGGATTTGTATGTGTATGTTTATATATGCACTGTATGTCCTGAAAAGAGAATATGATATAGTAGGTAAGACACAGGTTCAAATCTTGACTCTACCATCAATTTGCTCCATGACCTTATATGAGCAATTTAACTTCAATCAGCCCACTTCATTAGGATTTTGTAAAAATTGGATGAAACAACGTATGTCTGAATGCCCCTCAAAATTCATGTGTTGAAACATAATCACCAGTGTGATAGCATTAAGAGGTGGGGCCTTTAGGAGGTGGTTAGGTCCTGATGGTTCTGCCTTCATCAGTGAATTAGTACCCTTATGAAAGGGCTCCTGGGAACTAGCTAGCACCCTTTTGCTTTTTTTGCCTTTACAAATTTGCTGGTACCTTGAGTGTAGACTTCCCAGCCTCTAAAACTGTGAGAACTAAATTTATGTTCTTTATAAATTACCCAGTCTCAGGTATTTTATAGCATCAGGAATGAAGTAATAAAATAGGTAAAGCAATCAGAATAGTCTGGCATATAGTAAATCCTTAAATGTGTGGGTGGGGACAGAATTTAAAGTAGCGGTGGTTTCTTCACATTATAGAGTGATTCAGAACACACACTCTGAAGCCAGATTACTTGGTTTAAAATCCCAGCTCTACCATTTGCTAGCTGTGTGACTTTGACTATAAAATGGCAATAATTATAATAATAATTCCTGCCTCATAAGGTTGTCATATAGGTTATATGAGTTAAATACTGTAACACACGTAGAATGCTTAGAAGTTTGCCTGTTACCTGGTAAATGCTATATAATTGTTAGCTATAATTATAGATTTCCCTAAATTTATAGCTCTTCAAAATAGGGCATTCCAGTTATATTTGTTATATTAACTGAACTTACAGTTTCTCAATATAAGGTATTTCAGCTTCTATTAGAATGTGATAGAATGAAAAGACCAGTGTCCTGGGTTAACCCATATTTATAAACAAGACTGAAGAAGGTGAGCTGGTATCTCCCTCTGTGAAATAGCAACATTAATCTCTGCCTAACCCAGGACGTTTTTTTTATCACCAACACATTAAGAAATATAAGTATTATATAGACAATCTAGGTTTGAATTCTAATTACTAGATACTTTACCTTGAGGAAGTCACTTAACCTCTTTTTTTCCCTTCTTTATATATAAATGTTTTTTTAAATGGAGAAAAACTATTTCCATAGCTGGCACCATCATTCTTCTTAAGGTGGAGGATAGCTGTAGTTATTTATGAAAATATCTTTTAAAGAGTTGGAAGTGCAAATACAGCCTAAGAGCATTTATTGAAAGGAGAAATTTTAACTAAAGAGATGGGGAAACTGTGCTTCATGGAGAAATAAACAGAAATTAGGGACGAGGGAGAACAGGGGAAAGGGAACAGAGGAAACAAGAGGTGAGTGACCATGGCAGGAGCCTGGAGCCTGTGGAGAGAGACAGCCAGTGTGAATGAGGATGAACCCGTAAAGGACTCTTAGGAAAAGGGAGGGCCTATGTTCAAGTCTGTGCTTGCATTTCCTTGATGTAAACCCCTTCCCCTTCCCCAAGCCTTCGCTGAAGTGTGATACGTCTGTGCTAATACGTAAGGAGGTGAGTGAGGACTCAAGAGCTAGTGTGGTCTACCCTGAAGTCATTTCTTCCTGACACTTGTGTGGGAGCATCATAGGAGGATAACAACAGATTTGGAACTGCAGGTGGCAACGAGCAGCAAAATGCATGGTGGTCCAGAAAAAGGTCTGTCTGCTATATTAGAGGGAGGTGGCGTGAGAAGGAAGGAGGCTGAGAAAAAAATCACAAATATCTATGTTCTAGTGTTGTGGAAAAGAATATTGTGAAATCGCTCATGCTATTTTCCTATATAGGGCTTTTGTTGTTGTTGTTGTTTGCTCTTAATTGCTTCAACAGATATGCATTGAGTGTCAAATAAGTGCCAGACACTGTCCTAGGTCCCAAGGATATAGTAGTGAACAAAACAGTTGTGCTTACATAACTTAGTTTTTGGGGAGTGGGAAGTTGGAGGGATTAGAGAGAGAAATAAATGCAGAAGTAAAAGACATACTATATCAAATGGTGATAAATGATACTGATCAAAATAAAGCAGGAAAGGGAGATAGGGAGTATCAGAATATGGTGGGAGGAGGACATGGCTTAAAAAAGGTGGGACAGGAAACCCCCACTGGAAATTCAAGCAAAGACCTGAAGGAGATGAGGGAGCAAGACATGACAGTCTGGGAGAAGAGTATCAAAGGCAGGCAGAGGGACCAGCACAGTCCAAGGCTCGGAGCTGGGAGTGTGCCCGGCATGTTGGAAGATCCTTGAGGAGCCAGTGTGGCTAGAGGGAAATGGGCTGTGGGGAAAGTTGCAGAAGAGGTTTTGGGGGACTTACAGGGTGGAGGTTCTGAACCCTGACTGTACGTTCAAACCACCTGGAGAGCACCAGCCTGACGCAGCCAACCCTGATTTAGTTGGGCTGGAATAGGACTGAGCATGGGTAGGTTTGCAAAGAGCCCCAGGTGATTTTAACCTGCAACTAGGATTGAGAACCACAAATGTGAACAATGTAACCCAACTGAAAAGGTCCTTCCTGAGAGGGAAAGGAAGCTCTTGGAGGGTTTTGAGCAGGGGAAAGAAGACATGTTCTGACTTAGACTTTAAGATCTCTGGTTTGAAAATGTACGCAATCCAGTTACATTCTATATATCTTTTAAAGCACTTTAAAAATCCTTGTTGAAACAAGTCAAGGTATGAATTAAAACAAATAAAGCTGAGTTCTTGTTCATGGAAGTGCCTGGCACAGGATATTTGTTAGTGTATTACCATGTGAAAGGGCTTTGTATGGTTTTATAAAAATATAAGATATTAAAATTACTGTATAGCAAAAAATGCTGTGCTTAAGACAGGGTATTTGGTAAAATTCTGTTTAATATCATCCTTCAGTTTCTGATGGAAATTTATTGAGTGATACCTAGTGAATTCGAAAAGAATATGCATAGACATATTTTATTTCTGGCTTCTGAATATGAGAATAATAGCTTAATGCTTATCTACAAAACCTTGTCTGAGGTTGAAAATAAAATAATACTTGTGATAAACTCTATGAAACCCTAATAAGGATAATAAATAACTATGGAGAGAAAGGAAATTAAATGATAAAATCTTTTCAATATTGGACTAACTGCCACTCATAGCGATTCTCTTGTGAAGTGTTTTATTGTCATACAAATTATATGTCTTTTTTTTTCCAAATTGCTTCTCTTTCTTGCCAAAAAAGAAAAAAAATTCTGTCAATAACAGAAATCATTCTTTTCTGTTCTGGAGTATTTGAAAAAATAGCTATAAAATGTGAGTTGCAAACTGTGTTTCAATATGTAGTAATTCTGGGAACTCTGTAAAACTGAAATCTACCCACAGCTTTCCAGAACCTAATATTTGTATTCACCAGAGGAATTATTAACCTTCCCTAATACCCCTAGGTATCATTATTTTAAAAATGTATTATAATCATTATAAGAGAGATTAGAGTTATAAAAGTTGGAAAGAGCAGATCTCTATAGTATGAGGCGGGTAATGCAGAAACAGTAAAAGCTATATATTTTTTTTAAATGGTAACTGAAATAAGTGATGGGTATATTCAGTACCCGCCCCCCACACACAATTTTATTTGTTTTAACACATATTTCTCTCCCTCAATTTTTAATGTTTTATTATGAAAAACATCAAGCATGTACAAAAGTAGAGAGAATAGTATAATGAACTGCCATATACCAATCACCCAGCTTCAACAATTATCTTTGCTAAAATTCCTAGTCCTAAAATTAATTTTGGCGTTAAGAAAGCCACTCCAGTTTTCTTATGAATTTCTTATGAATTTGATTTGTGTGTATTTTTTCCACTCTTTTCCTTTTAACCTACCTAAGTCTTCATATTTAAAATACTTTTTTTCCTTCTGTAGACAGCATCCAGTCTTCCTTTTTAAAATCCCAGGCTGGGCACGGTGGCTCATGCCTGTAATCCCAACAATTTGGGAGGCTGAGGTTTGAGGATCGTTTGCGGCCAGCAGCTCAAAAACCAGCTTGAACAACACAGTGAAACTCCCATCTCTACAAAAAAAAAAAAAAAAAAAAAAAATTAGCTGTGTGTGATGGCGTGAGTAGTCCTAGCTACATATTCAGAAACATACAAGGAGACTTGGATGCAGACTTCTTGAGCTCTTTTTTCTTTCTTCCTTCTTTTACGTAGCTCTTTCCTCTAAGTCCCTTGCTCCATAAACTCAACCTTCCCACTCTCAGTCGCCCCAGAGGCTTCCTTGCTCTTCTTAGATTCCCCCTTCCTGTTCTATGGTCAGGAAAGTCCCTTCAGAAAAGAAGCCAGGATGATCTTTGAACCTAAATAATTTATTTCCTTTTCTTTAGGGTTTGCAATCTTGCACTACCTATTGTCCAATGTCTTCAAACAAATGTTTCTTATATTTTTTCCAATTTTATAGTTGTTTGCAATGGGAGGTCAAGTGCATTACTAGTTACTACATCATACCCAGCAGAGGACGTTTCCGCTTCAATAATTATCTTATTAACTATTCATTGCCCGTCTTACTTCATTTTTACCTCCACCTCACGTGCACTCCTCCTAGATATGTCACAGAAACTACCAATTTTAAATTGAAGGTGGACAGGGTGATTGCAAAGTCAGTCTTGAGTGGCTGGAATGGGAGTACCACCTGAAGGCTTACTGTGTGCCACAGATGCTGAAATGTGCAGTGTGAGCAGGAAGAACCCTCATCCTGCCTTCAAATCCATGGTTCGGTTTATAAACCATAAAGGTACATTTTGGTTTTTATTTCTAAATTGTTTGAGTTCACACTCAATTCCTATGTCAACTATTGTGAAGCAAATTTGTTAAACTGACATTTATTTGGCTCTTCTTTTAGAAAGCCAAGCATACCAGATTTGAATTACAGGTTCTTAGCACAGGTATCAATTAATGATCATCTAAATGTTATATTCTTGCTACTTACTCATGTGGCTTAATTGGTTGAATAGCTGTTTGGCAAGAAAATTTAAAGAGCTATTAATTCATCATTTTGACACCTATTATTTGGATATTATCCAAATTAAGGCATTTTATTAGTTAATGTTCCTCTCTTAACTATTTTAATTGCCCGCAAGAAGTGAACTAAACATTTCTACATGTTAAAATTTCCCAAAGCAGTTTCAGAAGGCTACGGAACATACTGTAAATGGCAAAAAGCCTTTAACACCCTGGCCAAAACACTGACCTATTGTAAACACCTTATAAAAACACAAGAGACTTGTATTTTCTGTCAATAGAAGTGACATTACAGTACACTTTTCTTCTAGGAATGTGAATGGTGATGTTATTAAGAAAGCCACTTTTTTTTTTTTTTTTGCTTTCTTAGTAAACTCAGGTGGTACTATAATGTGAGTAATGATATTTTATTTTATTTTGCTTTAGAGGTGTAATACCGGCAATGAATGGAAAAACTTAAGAATTCACACTATTCTTCCACTTTAGCACAAAACTAGTAAGGCAGTGTGGTGTAGTAAAAAGATCACTAGAATTAAGTGACCTAGGTTTTAATCCTAACTGCCAATAAGTTGCTGGCTTTGGTTGAAATGTAGTTCATTCATTGTTATGAATTCAATAAAAAGGAATTTTTTTTTCCTCTACATATCTGACACTGGTCACAGGAGAATGAAATTGTACCAGATGAGAATAAGTAATTCAGTCACTAGAGCCATGAACTGTATTCTGGGGGCAGGAATGTCACCAGGGGTTTCTATGGCCTAGTTGAGTGGTTCTTAATACTAAGACCGAAGACCACCATTTTGGTTGCTTTATTTTCTGGATTTTATTTTGTTTGTTTTCCAATTTTTAAAATTCTTTAAATTTATTTTTACATTTACATACAGTAAAATTCACTTTTTCATTGGTGTACAAGTCTATAAGGTTTGACAAATGCAGGCAGTCATGTGATCACCACCACCATCAAAATTCAGAACAGTTAACATTGATCTTCCCCAAATTCCCTCATGCTATTCTTATAATCAAACCTTCCCCCAAACCCTTTGTCCCTGATAACCATTGATGTGTTAGGTGTTTTATAGTGATTTTCCAGAATGTCACATAAATAGAATCATAGCATATATCATCTTTATAAACTGACCTAAAGCTGCCTTTTTATAACAGATATTGTTATTCCCCTTTCAGATAATGTTATCTGTTCTTATGCAGATAATTACAAAATAATCAATATGATGCTCTAACATAAGTAAAAGAAGTAATAAAAATTAATTGATAATACAGTAATATGTATTCAAAATGAAAATGGTTGAGCACAGCCTAAGGAAATAATCAGATACTTGCATCTACTTTGATGAAAAAGTTTTGCTCTAAGGGAAGTAAGAAGATCAGAAACTATTCCATATAAAAAGATACAGGAAAATGAAAAGAAAGAAGCAGAGGTGTGATGATGTGATTTTTCTAAAATGTGAACAATTCTTGGTGAAGATCAGAAAAAAAACAAAGTAGAATCTTATATTTTTTATTTTTCACAGAATCTTACTATTTACAGTCGTATTTTGGGAAAATTCAGTGTGTATTAAAAACAGTACGTTTTTAAATATAAAATACATCTAGGTTTCTAGGTTCAGATAAGTATAAACAAGTTTTTCACCTACATGAATCTCCAGTGGGGTAGTCAAAAGATGTGTAGACTTGGGACAATTCCTGTTTGCCCCTGTCTCATGCATAGCAGGACATCTACCATCCCTGGCTTAGACCCTGTAAGGGCCCAAAGCATTCTCCGGTTTCAGTGACCAAAAACATCCCCACAAATTTCTAAAATGCCTCCCAGTAGGCTACAGTTGAGATACACTGGCCAAGATGAAGTATTTCTCTTGCCTTCCGGTCATCTTATCCTGAATCAATGTTCACCAATCTTCGGATTGCCAGTTGAATTTCTCAAATGCCTTCACACCAGAAAAAGAATGTCTTAAAGTGCCACTTTTGTGTTCTAGTCTCCAGAAATATATTTCCCATATTGGATATTATATTGTTTATATTTTTTATTTTCAGTAAGTTATGTTTTGACAGCTAAAAACCTTTCTGCCTGGAAAAAGACTGCTCTTCCTGGGGCAGGTCAATTCTTTGAAACAGCAAAGAGAGCAGAGCATGCCTTTGAAATGCAGACTGACCAATCCAGAGCCATGCTTCCTCTATGTGGTCAGTACACCCCAGGAAGCAATATTTTTTTGCCTTAATCATTTCAGGGCCAGGTATCAGACAGCTAGGGACTATCTTTAAAGTTTAGAGCCTGCTGAAATTATTCAAATTAGCCAATCCTAGGCTTTTACCCTGCCCTTTCCCATGGAAACTTTAGCAAAGGCCATGGGCTAGGCTCTCCCTCACTCTTGCCCGGTTTGCCTCCTGACTGATGCTGCTGCTTTCCCATGTGTGGCATGGTGTGCCTCCTGTTTCTAGGACCTGTGAGTATAATAACCTTTGTTTTCCTGAGCATTCCTTGTGTCTCATCTTGTGGCCATGCCAGACTGACTGTCTCATAAAAGACACAAAACAGAGATTAATAGATTATCATTTTTGTTTATCCCAGTTCTGCTTTGGGTTTGTTCAGCCTAAAACAATTTCTAAGATCTTGATCAACTTAAAGTAACAACATTAGATTTGTCTGCACAAAACTAACTTCTTATTTTTTGTTAACTCTGCCAAAGTACTGTCTCCTCAATAGGTCTTCCTTTCACAATTAGTGTCCCTTGAAATTTTGCAGGTGTTACTTTTAAAAATTCATGATTGCATATTTTTTAAGAAGAAGGTTACTACTGGCACAAATGCTCTCCAGTGTTTATCTGAATGAAACCAGTCCCTTAATCTGGGATTGGTTGATTTCAGTTATTCCCATGAGTGGAAAGGAAATGTATCATGTTTGGGTAGTCCAGAGCAAGATGCTCAGGAAACTTGAATATTCTCAAGAATGAGTACAAGGCCCAAGAATTCAACTCTTCTTAAAAAATAAAATTACAAGCCAATATCCCTGAAGAATATAGATACAAAAATCCTCAACAAAATACTAACAAACTGATTTTGACAGCACATAAAATAATCATCCGCCATGATCAAGTAGGATTATCAGTAATCAATAAGGCAACTTACACAACATAGAAGGTCTTTGGTAAAAGTTTTTTAAATTATAAAGATAATTTTTCTTCAGATTATGGGAAGAGGTTTTAGAGTTACATTGCTTTCATTAAAATCCTAGGTGGTGCTGCCAGGGTTGAGTGTTGATGGAGCTAGAACTATGCCCTCATTGTCCATCGATGGTAAACTTTCTATTGCAATATTCAAAAGGCAGAGCAGAAGCCTTTTGGGAATAAGTTATGTGGCTCCATATAAATCAGGGACAAATGTCCAAGGCATTCATATTATTAGAACAGCCTCAGTTAAGGGCGAATTTTCACGGACTATTGCAGTAATTTGGAAGAAAGTAGTAACTTCCAAGAGGGAACCAACCATAGCCATTTGGATTCAAATATTGCACTGACTCTTTCAATACATGTTAAACAGGTACTCATGAAATACCTATTCTTTGAAGCCAAAAGCGTTCCTTAAACTGAATCTGAGCTGAAACAACTAATCAAAGAGCCCTCAAATACATACTCAATTGGGCATTACAGGGCAAGTGGGGGAAGGCTGTTGATTCTACCATATTTTTTTCCCATGGCTCTACGTTGCTTCCCAAGTGATACCAAAAGCCTAAAGACAAGGTGAAATTTTGTAGAGACTATAAATATATTATAAACAAGCATCCAAACAGAATTCAGTTCCTTGGTATTCTCGGAAAAATGAGAGAGGTCTTTATAAAACTTGACTTTATCGAGTTTATTGATAGTGCTTTAATAGTGCTATTGCAGACTCCAAAAAAATCATCATTCATGGGGATACAAGACATTTTTATTCGATCTCTCTGAAAAAAAATTTTTCAAAGTAAAATAGCTTTTCTACTTTCTCTTATTTATATATGTTTAATGTAAAAAATTTAAATAATACAACTGAATGATACAAAGAAGAAAGTGAAAATCTTAAGTAACTTAACCATCCAATTAATCACTGTTGGTCAACAAATTGGATAACCTAGAAGAAATGAATAAATTCCTAGATACAAACAACCTACCCAGACTGAATCATGAAGAAATAGGAACTCTGAGCAGACCAGTAATGAAAAGGGGGATTAAATTGATAATCAAAAGCCTCTCAACATAGAAAAGCCCAGGACTAGATAGCTTCACTAATGAATTCTACCAAATATTTAAAGAAGAATTAAATCCAATCCTTCTTAAACTCTTCCAAAAAATTTCAGAGGAGAGAACACTTACTTCCTAACTCATTTTATGAGGCCAGTATTATCCTGATACCCTAGCCAGACAAAGACACTACAAGAAAAGAAAATTACAGGTCAATATTCCTGATGAACGTAGATCCAAAAATCCTCAACAAAATACTAGCAAACTAAATTTGACAGCATATTAAAAGGATTATACACCATAATCAAGTGAGATTTTTCCCTGGCTGTAAGGATGGTTCATCATATGCAAATCAATAAATATGATGCACCCCATAAACAGAAGGAAGGATACAAATCACATGATTATCTCAGTAGATGTAGAGAAAGCAGTTGACAAAATTCAACATGTGTTCATAATAAAAATGCTCAATAGAATAGGTATAGAAGGAATGTACTTCAGCATAGCAAAGGCCAAATATGACAAGCCCATAGCTAAGATCATACTTTAAAGGTGAAAAATTGAAAGCTTTTCTTCTCAGATCAGAAAGAAGCCAAGGATGACCACTGTTGCCACTTCTATTTAACCTGGTACTGGAAGTCCTAGCCAGAGAAATTAGGCAAAAGAAGAAATAAAAAGCATCTACAGGAAAGAAGTAAAATTACCTCTGTTTACAGATGGCATGATCCAATATTCAAGAACCCTAAAGACTCCACAAAAAATCTGTTGGAACTAATAAACAAATACAGCAAAGTTGCAGGATACAAAATTGACAAATAAAAATCTCTTGCATTTCTATACACTAACAACAAATTATCTAAAAAGGAAATTAAGAAAACAATCCCATTTATAATAGTGTAAAAAAGAATAAAACATCTAGGAATCAACTTAAGCAAGGACATAAAAGTCTTGTACATAGAGAACTACAAAATACTGATGAAAGTAATTAAAGGGGACACAAATAAATGGAAAGACATCCCATGTTGATGGATTGAAATATTTAATATAGTTAAAATGTCCATACTACCCAAAGTGATCTACAGATTTAAAATCCAATCCATCAAAATCCAGATCCGTCTGTGCCAACATCTATTGTTTTTTGACTTTTCAATAATGGCCATTTTGACAGTGGTAAGGTGGTATGTCACTGTAGTTTTAATTTGCATTTCCCTAATGATTAGTGATGTTGAACATTTTTTCAGATGTTTGCTGGCCAACTGTCTATCTTCTTTTGAGAAAAATCTGTTCATATTTTTGGCCTACTTTTTGATAAGATTGTTTTTTTCTTGCGGGTTTGTTTAAGTTCCTTGTAGATTCTGGATATTAGTCCTTTGGCAGATATACATTAATAGTGTGTGAATATTTTCACCTATCATGTAGGTTGTCTATTTACTCTGTTGATTAGTTCCTTTTCTATGCAGAAACTTTTGCGTTTAATTAAGTTCCATTTATTTATTTTTGTTGTTGTATTTGCTTTTGGGGTCTTACTCATCAATTCTTTGCCCAGGCCAATGTCCAGAAGAGTTTTTTCTAGATTTTCTTCTAGAATTTTTATGGTTTTAGGTCTTACATTTAAGTCTTTAATCCATTTTGAGTTAATTTTCATATATGGTGAGAGGTAGGGATCTAGCATGTGTCTATCCAGTTTTCCCAGCACCATTTATTAAATAGGGCATTCTTTCCCCAGCATACATTTTTGTCTCATTTGTCAAAAATCAGTGGGTTGTAGTTATATAGTTTTATTTCTGGGTTCTCCATTCTGTTCCATTGATCTATATGTCTACCTTTTTACCAATTCCATGCTGCTTTGGTTACTATAGCCTTGTTGTATAATTTGAAATCAGGTAATGTGATGCCTCCAGATTTATTTTTTTGTTTGTTTGCTTGTTTGTTTTTGCTTAGGATTGCTTTGGCTATTTGGGCTCTTTTTTGGTTCTGTATGAAGCTTAAGATTATTTTTTCTAGATCTGTGAAAAATAACATTGGTATTTTAATGGGAATTGCATTGAATCTGTAAATCACTTTGGGTGGTATGGGTATTTTAACAATGTTGACTCTTCCAATTCATGAGTGTGGGATGTTTTTCCATTTGTTTGTGTCATCTTTGCTTTCTTTCATCAGTATTTTGTAGCTCTCCTTGTAGAGATCTTTCACGTCCTTGTTTAAATATATTCCTAGGTATTTAATTTTCTTCGCAGCTGTTCGCAAGCTGTTGTACGTCTTTTTCACGTACAGAGCACTTTTTAAACATTTCCTGCAGGGCAAGCCTAGTTGTGACAAATTCCCTTAGTGTTTGCTTGTCTGGGAAAAGACTTTATTTCTCCTTCATCTATGAAACTTAGTTTTTCAGGATACAAAATTCTTGGCTGATAGTTACTCTGTTTAAGAAAACTAAAAATGAGACCCAGGTTCCTTCTGGCTCATAAAGTCTCTGCTGAGAATTCTGCTGTTAGTTTATTGGGTTTTCCTTTGTCAGTTAGCTGTTGTTTTTGTCTTGCAACTTGTAGGATTTTATCCTTTAGTTTGACTTTTGTCAGACTGCTGACTGTGTGCCTTGGTGATGTCCTATTTGCTATGAATCTTCCAGGTGTTTGATGACCGTCTTGAAAATACATAACAACAATCTATCTAGGCCGCCCTGGCTGCGGCTCCTCCCGAGGGCTGGTTCCCGCTGTCTCTGCCGCGGCGCCTCGGGCACACCGGCGTAACTGACCAGCTGGCTGCTGGCGTTGGGAGCTGCCACGTATATTGGGAATCTGGGACCGAGTCATCCAGCCGCGCCCCTCGCCCCTTGCCCCGGCTGGCGCCCGGCTGGCGAGCCGCGCTCCGGCCCTTCCCGGGCGGTGACGCAGCCACAGCCCGCGCGCCCAGACACAGGGCCGAAAACAGTGAAATCACTTTCAGAGTTAAAAGACTATTAAGAACACAAGATGGGGACTCCTGGTTCTGGAAGAAAAAGAACACCTGTGAAAGACCGATTTTCTGCAGAAGATGAAGCTTTGAGTAACATTGCTAGAGAGGTATGTTTGGTAAACCCCCTCTCAACGCTGACTTGCACAGATAAGAGCCTTGTAAAAATACTGATATGACAGAGATACAAATATTCATTCATTGAGCTAGTTTCAGAATTTTTACTATGAGCAGGATGTTATGGCTGGCCTCTAAAATACTATATTAGAGTAAAAAATACTTGAATATTATCAAATGAAATAAAATATAGAGATGAATCTCTAACCAAAACATTTTATTTGGGACAACAGAATTGTAATTCAGGGCATACACACAGACTGGGGTGGTCTTTGATATGTCCAAAGAACAAAGAAAAGATTGGGGGTTTTATTAGAGAAATGTTATATATTGTTTTGGAAAAAAAGTCGGTAGCACTCATGCAGTTTTCGGGAGGTAGCATGCTCTGATTAGTGAGTGACAGTGGTAGGTAAAACTAGTCTTAGAGTTACTGCAGTTTATTTCTGCAACTACTAGGTAAACCTGGTCTTAAGGTTGTAGCAGGTCATTTTGGCACTGGTTTGGGAGATAATCCCTGGGCAGGTGTTTTTGCTCTAGTCGCTTTTCTTTTCCTCTCCTGGTCTTGACTATAACTTAATTGGATATGATAAGATAATTCCAATTCATATAAATCAATTTTCACATTACCCAACTCATCTAAAATTAATTTTTAATTATATTTTTGTGGGTTTATTTACTTCCAGGAACTTGTCCTAATGTATTGAAATTTATAATTAATCTTCAGAATTTAAACTTAGGGTATTAGAATGTTGAAGCTATTATAGAAATGCTCATTGGGCCTTAATATGTTAATATGTTCCAGGAGGTGCTGGATAAATAAATGTTGACAGAAACAATCCTTATTTGGTGTTCATTCAGATTCAGTGGCTTAGCTGTTTTCTGAAACATTGCAGTGGAATTTTTATGTTTCATTTTTTTTAGCTAGTAATAGAGGTTCTGGGGCATTTTTTATTTTTTATTTTTTTCAGTTTGTTGGCACCTCAGGAAAAAAAAAAGGGAAGGGGTGTCACTTATTGAATCACTGGCAACATTTCATGCTGTATATTGGAAATTTATGATAACTCCCACCTGGGATTTCTTAGTGGCGTGCTCACTTAGTTTCTGACTCTGTCTGCAGCTGCAGACTGACCATAAACTAATCTGGTACAAGAATTGCTTAGAGCATCACTAAATTATATTCTTTTGGTGAGAATGATTCCTTTATCACTTCTTCTTTGTTATTCTTGATAAGTAGCTCATTTAGGACTAGTACTGTTTCCTTTTGACATATTACACAGTCTTCTTTTGATCCAGCTCGTTGTTACGTTTTCCTTTTCAAAGCTACTTGGTTAGCTTTTGGACTAGAAGTAAAATCCTAATATAGGAGGGTATTTAAAGCAAAGCAAAGTTATTATCTAAAAACTTATAACAAAATTGTGAAATTACTTTAACAAAATTACTTTAAAAATCAATGAGATGTTTTTAGATAAAAAGTTAAAAGATACTTAAACATGAAAAAGTAGATATTTTTCAGTGATCTTAAATATTTGCATAAATGAAGCATTTTGGAAGCCATGTAGCTTTAGTTGAAAATTAAAACTACTCCAAATGTTTATTTCCAAAATTGGAGGGATTTACACAAATTTCTGTAAGGGAAGAAAATGTCAGTACCTTCTAGCCTCCTTTTTTTTTTTTCCTAGACAGGGTCTTGCCATGTTGCCCAGGTTAGAGTACAGTGGGCGTCATCATAGCCTACTCCAACCTCAAACTCCTTGGCTCAATTGAACATCCTGCCTCAGCCTCCCTAACAGCTGGGACTATAGGTGTGTGCCCCACACCTGGCTAATTCTATTTTTTTGTGGAGACTGGATCTCAAATTCCTGGCCTTAAACAATCCTCTCACCGTGGCCTCCCAAAGTGCTTGGATTATAGGCGTGAGCCACTGCACTGACCTCTTCTAGGCTCCTTTTGTACTGTCACTAAGCATTTGAACTTTTTTTCTTTAAAGATGTGGGGTCTTGCCGGGCGCGGTGGCTCATGCCTGTAATCCTAGCACTCTGGGAGGCCAAGGTGGGCAGGCGGGGTAGAAGTAGACTCTTTTTGTAAAAGAAATTTGTTAAGGTAGATGTTCTAAAACAGGACCAATCACTGGAATCTCCTAAGGAGCTTTATCAATATACAGATTCCCAAGTCATACTCCATACTTGCCAAATGTGAATCCCTGGGGGTTGAGCTTAGAAATCTGTATTTAATTAAACACACACTTACACACACACCACACACATACACTCTCACTCTCACTTTTACACTCCTTCCTATGGGATTCTGATGGCCAGTCAGATTTGGAAACCATGAACCAAAATACACAGATGATCCTATCCTGAGTGGTCAGTTTTTTAATACTTACAGAGAATTTTCTTCTCTATATGTTATTATTTTGCTAGTTTAATCCAGTTATTATATTAGAACTTATAAGAAAAGTTATTATAAAAGGATATAAAAAGCCAATATTTCTAGTTTTTATTTCTGTCTTCAGAACTCTGAATATGCATATGCCAGCTGTAGTAACAGAGTCAAGGCTCAAATTTAATCTGAAACATGGGAGAGTCAGTTTTCTTAAGATTCAAGACTTTATTTGCACAGGTACATAATGTGTGATTTAGTGGTTTTAAAACCTTAGGGGAAATATGTTTTGCAGCTTTAATGGTTGTTTGATATGGTCCTTGTGATTCTTTCTCTTTCCTTTAAAGTTTTCTTAGCCATTCATACACTGGATGGTTGGCTTTCACATATAGTCCCTAATCCTTATTTTCTCCAGTGGGATCATCTCTTTCACAAAAAAACATTGCCTTAAGTTAGAAACAAATAAAAACTAGCAAACTCCCACAGTAATAAAAATGACAAATAGCTTAATATTTTTTAAGTTAAATTTTAAAAGTTTATCTTTTCTCATTTTAAATTGTCTTTTTTTTTTTTTTGAAGTGGAAAGGGAATGCCAGAAATAAAGAAAAATAGCCTTTTTTTCTTCTTACTTAATATGTGTTCTGGTTTCCATGCTTCTCAGTTGACCAGAAAACAGCAACCAAAGTGAATAAGGAGGAAAAGAAACAAAGGGTCTAAATAAATTCCACAAACTGAATAATTTACATGCTAAGATATGAAACTGAGTACATTTAAAAAATTATAGTAAAATGCACATAATATAAAATTTACCGTGTTAACCATTAAGTGTACTGTTCTGTGGCATTAAGTGTATTTACATTGTTGTGCAACAGTCACCACCATCCGTCTCTAGAATGCTTTTCATCTTGCAAAACCTGAGTGCATTTTTAAAAGATGTTGAAATGTTTGAAGACTGTTACATGACGGCAGGAATGTGGGTAGAGTTAAAAGTCTTGTCATGTCTGTAATAGGCCTGTTGTTGTTTTGCTCTGGGAGCTTTGGCTGTTTATAGCTCTTGAAAGAGCTCAAAGGAGCAGTTGTCAGGAGGGGTCACCAGCAAGTCCCATAGGTGTCAGAAGACCAATCAGAATGCTTAACCTTTCATGTGTGTTTGGCTTTGATTGTTTCACGGGTTTGTGGGAAATGCAACTGGAGAGTTGCCTTTTAGTGAAAATTATCTGAAAGCACATATCTGGTGTATCGAATTGGAGGCCTTAGGCAGCTAGCCTTTCAAAAGGAGAAAGATGAGGGTAGAATGAAAGCCAGTTATGCTGTCTTGCAACAGTCAGTTTGGTGAGTGCTATGGTGAATGTTTCTTTTGAGAAAAAATTGAAGCCACTTGAAGGGTTTACAACATTCTTTTAAGGCATCACTGAAGCCTAGATTATTGCTACGTTCTTTGTTTTGGAGCTGAAATTATGAAGAAAACATGTTTTATCACATTTCTTTAAATGGAAGTCATCAGAATGTTGCTTATTTTTGGACCTGATTATCTGAGATTCCTTCTGGCTCTAAAATTCTGTAATTTCTTTCAAGGTCCAGGACCCAAAGAAAATTGATGTTCGTATGCATAGTTCTCTCAAATCCAAAGAATGAATGTCAGACATAGAAACTGATTATAAGAATTATAAGATTATAAGAATCCGAGTCTAGTAAAGAAAATATCCAGAGATTTTTGTGTTGAGCAGAATTTATATGTAAACATATTTGATGTACAAACCTGTTTGTAATAATAAGGAAGAAAGGACGTTCCATGGCTGTTTACATTTGTGGCTGCTAGAACATTTAGATTTCTTTTTAAATGTACAATTTAGTGGCATTAATTACATTCACAATGTTGTGCAACCATCACCACTGTCAATTTGCAAAACCTTTCATTACCCCAGACAGAAACTCTGTAACCTTTAAGCAGTAATTCTCCCTTATCTGCTCTCAGCCCCTGGTAACCTCTAATCTGCTTTATGTCTCTTAATTTGCCTATTCTAGATTTTTCATGTAAATTGAATTATACAATATTTGTCCTTTTGTGTGTGGCTATTTCACGGAGCATAATGTTTTCAAGATTCATCCATGTTGCAACATGTATCAGAAGTTCATTCCTTTTTTTTCACCTTTTAAATAACTTCATTCTCTTTTTACGGTATAATAATATTCCTATATATGTGTATATATATGTGACTTTTTGTTTATACATTCATCAGTTGATGCATACTTGGTTAGATTTCATTTTGTTGCCTCAGGAGGTAACAGCTGTTCTCGGTGTCTAGGAGTGAGAACCAGTTTGTGACTTTTGATTATGGACTAACAGTCTGAGGAGAAGGATACAAAGGGGAAAAGTTGTGCTTAGTTTAAAAGATACTTTCCAGTGTTATTGTTTTTTTGGAATTATGATAATAACTTGAATTGCTATGGAGACTACTCTGAGAAAAATTAAAAAAAAAAAAAGCTTGAAGAGCTAATGGCCTTCTCACAGTAATTTCATTACTTTGAGTAATTTATTCATTTTTAGACCATGATAAATTAAGGATAAAAACCTTTTGGCAAGGGTAACAGCTTAAAAAATGCAAAGAATTGCCATAATCAGCAATATTTATGGGCATTAATACTACTTTCATTTAAGAATTAGTTCCTTTTTAAAAAAACATAAATGTTTTAATGTCATTCATTCAGTAAGTAATGAGCACCTACTCTCTGCAGGTGCTGTGTTATATATGGAGGCTATGAAGTGGACAAGATTAACATGGTCATTGCCTTTATGGAGCTTAGATTCTTAAGGAGAAAATAGACAGTGAACAAATAATTACACAGTGAACTAGTTCCTCAATTTTCAGATACGTTTAATGTGGTAATGTCTTGAAAATTATAATTGTATATGTCACAGTCACTGGCAATCTCAGAATTGAGGAAATATAGTAATGTATAATATTTATTTATAGCTGTGTTAAGTGTTTCGAGGGAACGGTAAATGGTTTTATTAAAGAGTGTGTGACATGGGGACTTGAAATGTTTGGGGGCTTTGGGAAAGCTTCCTTGAGGAAGCACCCTTTCAACTGAGTTCAAAAGTATGAGTGGAATTGCTGAAGGGAAAGGCAGTTGTCAGATGTGGGGAAGAGCTTTCCAGTCAGATGGAAGAACATAGGACAAGCTCTTGAGGTTAAAGGAGTATGGAGAATTCAAGGAATAACAACAACAGCTAACGTTTAATGAGCTAAGGTTTAAGAATCCAAGGCATGGAGAAGCGAAGTAACTTGTCCATGATCCCCTACCTAGGAAAGGGTAGAGCTGACATTTGCACTTAGATTCCTGTGCTCTTAACTTCCCATAACTTCACTGTAACAGTAAGTTATAGCAAAGAGGGAAATAGCCTGAGAGTTAGTCAGGAGCCAGGTCATGTAGGCCAAAAGTAATCAACCAGGGGAGTGATTTTGTCCCCAAGGGGACATTTGGCAATGTATGGAGACATTTTTGCCTGTCACAGTGCAGGAGGTTGGGGGGTGGGGTGGAGGATGTGCTACTGGCATTTGTGGGTAGAGACCGGGGATGCTGCCAAACATCCTACAGTGCACAGTACTGCCCTCACAATAAAAAATGATCTGGCCCAAACGTCAGTAGAGCTGAGATTGAGAACCCTGATAGAGACTCGTACAGATCTTATTTAGGATTTTGATCTGTGTCCTAAAAGCAGTGGAAAACCATTGGAGAGTTTTGTGTAGGGGTATGGCACGATCAGATTAGTGCTTTAAAAGGATAAGGGTATGACACAATCAGATTAGTGCTTTAAAAGGCTGATTTTACTGTAGGTTGGAGATTATATCAGCAGGAGTTATTTGTGGATGCAAGGAGATGTGTCATGTGACTTGCAGAGTTGGTGGTGGTTGGGCTAAGAGTGATGACAGCAAAGATAGCGAGAAGTGGTTGGAATGGAGAGGTAAGAAGTAGATGGTCAATGAGTAATTATTGCTGATTATGGCAATTCTTTGCATTTTTTAAGCTGTTATGCTTGCCAGAAGGTTTTTATCCTTAATTTATCATGGTCTAAAAATGAATAAATTACTCAAAGTAATGAAATTGCTGTGAGAAGACCATTAGCTCTTGAAGCTTTTTTTTTTGTTTTTGTTTTTCTCAGAGTAGTCTCCATAGCAATTCAAGTTATTATAATTCCAATGTGGTATGGTGGCAGGGAGGGGAAGTTTTAGCTTGTGCATGGGGATGGATGGATGGTAGGGAACATTCAAGTGGGGAGGGAAGACCATGAATTTATATTAGCATGTGTTGTATTTAAGGTGCTTGTGAGATATCTAAGTGGATATTTTGAAGAGGCAGTTTTGGGAATGTAGATTAAGAACTCAGAGGAGAGGTCTGGGCTGTAGATAAGCGTTTGAGACTTGTGAGCACGTAGACAGGGGTTGAAATCATGAGTGTGGTTGGAATCATCTAGGGAGAAAGTGTAGAGATTAAGATGATCACTCCTCTGACTGAACCCTAAAGTGCTCTAGGATTTCAAGGTCATGTCTAGAGATTTTCCTAATTCTGACACTCTTTTTGACTATCTTATGTGTTTTGTTCAGATTGTTCTGGGCAAATTGTGTTTGTCTGAAAAAATAACTCCACAGGAGACAGAATTACTCCTATTTAAAATTAAAACACTTTTAAGTGTTCTCAGTGGTGGTATACAAAAATTCATAGAAGATTATGAAATTTGAGTTATTTTTTCAATTATGAAAAGTGAATGTTCTTTTTTCCATTTCTACTCAGTTAAAAAAGTTGAAATTCTACCCCTTTGTGCTGATTGTTTTTATTAGACAAATCCTTTGAAAGAACAAAGCTAAGTTGTGATTTTAGTCACTTAGGATTCCTTCAAGTTGCATTAGTGCATGAATTCAGCAAATTCGCTTTGAGTGTGGACCTTTCTCCATGTTTTCCCTGTTTACCCAGTGGAACCAATGCAAAAGAAGAAGGTGGGGAATGTGATTAGGGTAGCACTCCCCTTGCACTTACCTGCTATCCTTATGCACAGCCTGGCTCTGGTCACTGTTTCAGTGACTGCCAGCATCACTCTCAGTATGTTACTGTTGTTTGGTTTGTTCCTCTAACTGGAATTAAGGGAGGATTATTAAGCCCTAAAATTTAGTTTTGTCTTAGTGTGACTGAAAAATGTTTGGTATAGCTTCCACTGTCATAATCTTTGCCATTCCTGTGACTTACAGGGATTTGGAGAAAAAAAATTCTGGTAGCATAATACCATTAACCTAAATGTGAAAACATTACTAGCAGTACCCCCTGACCCCCCAAAAGTATTTTTACTAGAACTATGATTCACATTTCCCCCTTTGGTTAGATATGTCATTGCAGATCCAAACTTTCACTTTTCCTATACTATTTATTAGGTTGTATTCAGACCTCAGGAATAAAATCCGTTACATTAGATAGTTTTTCTCATTACAGAAGAATATTTTTGCTGTCAGAAGGTCTTTGAATAAGTGGAAGATATAGTTGTTTGACATCAGAAACAGATGGGTTAAAATCCCTAGATTTTATCTAGTCTATCTTGGTATTTATACTCAGAAAATTTTAAATATTTGTCCTTAACTACCAAAAACTTTTAAAAAAGTAGCTAAACATAATTACATTATAAGATCTAATTAAGAAAAATGGTACCTAAGATTTTGTACTGAATTAAAGTTGCTAGGAAATAGAGTAATAATTTTTATTTGTTAATTTGGAAACCATGGCAACACAGTAAATATTATGTCTCTTAATTTGTCTTTCAGTGTTTTTTTGGCATGAGTGTCATGGAAGAATAAACAAAATTAAACATAGTAAACTCTGAGTCTTAGCTACCTGAGTTAGTCATTTTCTTGGAATGTTTCACTTTCTATACTTTCATATTTCAGATTTCTTGAAATTAAAACATAGCTTGCAAATGCTCAGATTATACCTCAGTTCTTTTCTCATGCTAGTTGCATAGATTTTATGTTATGGATACACATGCAGGCTGACAGTTTCAGATTTTGTTGACTCAATTCAATGCATTTCTGTCAAATTATGAGTTTTAAGTTTGCCTCCTTTAAAACTGTGACATGATCACTGTAGGACAAAAGTTGTAAAGCTAAAAGAGTCTCTTCTTTTGAAGGAATTTGAGTGTGTTTTCATGTACTACTGTTTTTGAAAACAAATATTAAATGCAGAAAGGTTTTATTAAGTATCCATGAGTCTTAGACCCAACATTAACAAATGTCAACATTTTGTCACAATTGTTTCAGATCTTTTTATAAAAAGATAGGAAAGACGGTAGGGAGAAAGAAGATACAAACCAAGCTTAAGCCCTTTGTTTCACTCCCCAGGTCTATCCCTCCCCCACCTCCTCATAGGGAACCAGTGTAATAAAATCAGAAAGTATCCTTCTTGTCCTCCTGTTAAAAGTTCTGGTATCTCTCTCTATTTTTTTTTTTTAAATATTGATTTCTAAGTGCTCTGTAACATACACAGGGGTGTGAAACAGCTAGAACCATGTGGGAAACTGCCAAACTAGCAGTTTAGTATGGCTGGAGAGGAACTGGAGAATGAGAAGAGGTGATGTTGGAAAGGAAGTAGGGACTAGTCATGAAAGAATTAGTGTGCTAAGGAGTTTAAATTTGATTTTAAAAGCTGAGGGGAGCTGTTGAAGGGTAAATCCTTTGCCAGATTTGAATCACAGTGTAATTGCTTTAGCCATCATGTGGAGAGTGACTGGCAGAAGGCAGAGTGGTTAGGAAGTTTGGTGTAGTAGTCTTGGTGAGAGATGATAAGAGCCTGAATTAAGGCAGTGATAGTGGGAATGCAGAGGAATGTTTGGATAGAAGAAATAGTAAAGAGATAGAATCTTGTGGGCGCTGGGTAGTTGAGACTGACTGAATGTGGAGTCAGTATAAAAAAGAGGGAGGAGCCTTATGATAGTTCTTCTTGCATATTTTGGGTAGTGAGGCTGTTGATGGAGAATATAAAGAGGAAGAGGAAGATTAAGGGAAAGATTATAAGTTAGATTAGGGATACATTGAGTCTGATGTTCTAGTGGCCCAGCCCAAATTTTTAATAGCCAGTTGGATTAGGATTGTGGGAGAAGTCTGGTTTGGACATAAAGATTTTCAGGCTGTCAGTATAATCAGGGAGAGAACATAGAATGAGAAGAGCAAGAGATCAAGCCTGGAAGGGTTGCTTATGTTAAAATTTAAGGCACCGGCAGAGAAAAATTTGCTTGTGAAGTTTTCTGAGGCAGATAGATCAGAGAGTAAAGAGGAAAGGCAAGAGATGCTAGTATTATGGAAAGCCAGAAAACGAGAGTTTTAAGAAGGAATGAGTGGTTAGTGATGTTGGAAGTCCAGGAAGGACAGATGAGATAAGAATAGAAATATTGGGTCAGAAGTTCGAAACCAGCCTGAGCAAGAGCAAGACCCATCTCTACTAGAAAAATAGAAAGAAATTAATTGGCCAGCTAAAATATATAGAAAAAATTAGCTGGGCGTGATGGTGCATGCCTGTAGTCCCAGCTTCTTGGGAGGCTGAGACAGGAGGATTGCTTGAGCCCAGGAGTTTGAGGTTGCTGTGAGCTAGGCTGACGCCACGGCTCTCTAGCCCAGGCAACAGAATGAGACTCTGTCTCAAAAAAAAAAAAAAAAAAAAAAAAAAAAGAAAAATTCTATTGGGTTTGGTAGTTAATGGTCATTAGTGACCTTTGTATGAGCAATGTCAGTAAGGTGATTTGGGCAGGAGCCAGATTGCAGTCATTTGGAGAGAGTGAGAAGTGAAGAGGGAGGTGTGAGAAAACTTAGCTGTAAGGAGAACTTTTTAAAGATGGGAGAGACTTTGAACCTACTTACCATGAGGAGAAAGAACAAGTAAGAGACAGTGGAGACTGGGAAGAGAAGATCAGATAGTTGGGGCAAGGTTGCAGGGGAGGATGGAGTCTACATCATAAAATGGAAGGGGCATGTGTGAGAGTCTGTGTGTGAGTTTGGGAGGGTTTGACCTTAAACAGCAGGAAGGCCAGCTCTTCCAATGGGACCACAGAGAAAGTAAGAAGGAAGGTTACTGAGGCTGAGATGTATGTCAGTCGCTTGAGAATAGTGTTGGGGGAATGTCGTCTTTAGGTCTTAAAATGTCTTCTGTCATGAAAACATTGGCACAGGAGGGGGTGAATACTAAAAGTATCAGACTGGAATAATGAAAAGAGAAAGGTGCTGAACTGAGGAGGTTTGCAGAAAAACCTTTTCCATTGAAAATGAAGACTATTTACACTGTATTTCTTGGAAATACCTTTCTGTTTATTTAAAAATGTGCTACAAATGTTTACTGTGACACAGTATTGAGTGGTATACCCCTTTTGTTTTTAAAAGCCTGTGTGGTTCATTGTACAGTAGTCCCCCCTTATCTGTGGTTATGCTTTCCAAGGTTTCAGTTACTTGCGGTCAACCATGATTTGAAAACATTAAATGGAAAACTGTAGATATAAACAATTCATAAGTTATAAATTGTGTGTTGTCCTGAGTAGCTTGATGAAATCTTGTGCCATCCCATCCAGGACATGAATCATCCTTTTGTACAGGGGAGTACTACCGTATACTTTGAATGTATACTTCCTGAAAAAATAGACTCATTTACTTGTAGTTCGTCAGATACAGTACATTAACTACATTTACCTGATGAACCCTAACAATTTAAAGTATCAGAGAGGGAGTGTGTCTATATATATATATATCTTCTAGTTAACTCTCTTGCCTTTGAATCTTAGGATGATGGATTCAAACTTTAAAAAACAAATATGCCTTTTCCCCCCTTCTCAGATAGTAGTCCCAAATGAAATTAATCAAAAAAAAATTTTTTTCAGAGATGTGATCTTGCTCTGTTGCCCAGGCTGGAGTGCAGTGGCATGATTGTAGGTCACTGCAACCTTCAACTCCTGGGCTCAAGTGATCTTCTTGCCTCAGCCTCCCGAGTAGCTAGGACTTCAGTGCACCACCACATCCGGCTAATGTTTTTAGTTTTTGTTGAGATGGAATCTTGCTATTTTGCCCAGGTTGGTCTCAAACTCCTGGCCCCAAAGTGATCCTCCCACTTTAGCTTCCCAAAGTCCTGGGGTTATAGGTGTAGGATGACAGGTATGAGCCACTGAGCCCAGCCTAAAACAAGTTTAACTCAGCACTTTCCAAACTCATGAGATTATAAAATTCTCTCTCATTTTATATATTAAATTTTATGTACTAGAATTTTATATATTTTAGTATTTGTTTAGCTTAGGCATTTTCTTATGCACTTAGTCTCATGTATTTGAAAAAATGAATTTGAGATATAATTCACATACCTCCAAATTCACCATTTGAAAAATACTCAGTGGCTTTGGTATATTCACAAGATGCGCAGCCATCACCTATATCTAATTGGAGAACGTTTCTTCAGCCCAAAAAGAAACTCCATACCCGTTAGCACTCCCTATATCCCCCTCTATCCAGCCCCTGGCAACCAGTAATCTACTTTCTTTCTTTATGTGTTTGCCTGTTCTGGACACTTCATGTAAATAGAATCACGTAATATGTGTCCTTTTGTGTCTCGCTTCTTTCATTTTCAGGGTTCATCCACATTCTATCCCAGGGGTGGGGAACCTGTGGCCTCAAGGCCATATGTAGCCTTCTGAATCCTTGAGCGTGGCCTTTTGACTGAATCCAGATTTTACAGAACAAATGCCTAGGTGCTTCATTCCTTTCTATGGTTGAATAATATTCCATTGTATGGATAACCCCACATTTTGTTTGTTCATTTATCAGCTGATGGATGTTTGGATTATTTCTATTTTTTGGCTGTCATGAATTATGCTGCTGGAAATGGATGCTGGGTTATATGGTATCCCTATGTTTAGCTTCTGAGGAACTGCCAACCTGCTTTCCAAAGCAGTTGCACGTTTTACATTTCTACCAGCAATGTATGAGGATTCTGATTTCTCTATATCCTTGCCAACGCTAGTTATTTTCAGTTAGTAAAAATTTTTTATTATAGCTATCCTAGTATGTATGAAATGATATCTGAATACGGGTTTGATTTGCATTCCTCTAATGACTAATGATATTGAGCATCTTTTTATGTGCTTATTGGTTAATTTGTATATCTTCTTTGGAAAATGTCTATTCAAATCCTTTGCTTATTTTATTTTATGTTTTGAGATAGGATTTCACTTTGTCTCCCAGGCTGGAATGCAGTGGCCTCATCATAGCTCACTGCAACCTTGAACTCCTGGGCTCAAGCCATCCTGATGCCTCAGCCTCCCTAGTAGCTGGGACTATAGGCATGCACCACCATGCCCGGCCAATTTTTCTATTTTTTTCCTAGAGAGGGGGTTTTGCTTTCCTGCTCAGACTGTTCTCAAATTCCTGGTCTCAAGTGATCCTCCCCCCTTGGCTTGTCAAAGTGTTGGGATTACATGCATGAGCCACTGCACCTGCTCATTTTAAAACTGAATTATTTATCTTTTTATTGTATCTCATTTACTTTTGTTTTTCAAATTACAAAAGAGCATAATATAAAATTCTGATGATAAAGGAAAAGCCCCTAATGTAAAAGTGCTCAAACCACAGTACATGTTTAGTTCTCATCTTTTTCTAGAAGTTCTTTCTTAGTGATCATTATATGATTCCTAATTATTGATTGGGTGATAAAGTGAATATTCTGTAAATTTAGATGGCTTATGAGTTGAAACACAACCTGAAGCATTTGTTCTAGGAGTGATCAAAGCCCATGATTTTCACTATCATAGTATTTTTCCATTTGCCCCAGCCATTTGGTGAGAAATGGATTTAATTCTATCCAAATATGTCTTTACTTCTTGTATTATGATTTTTACTACTCTAGGAAGAGTAAATTTCTCGGAAATATTCAATTGGATATTATATCCTTTAAGCAGCCTTAATGTGCCTCAAATTTGAAAGCATAATAATCAAAATGACTTTTAGAAATCTGATCCTGTCTATGTCCATACCATCCTGAATGTACCCGATCTTGTCGATCTTGGGCCTGGGTAGTACTTGGATGTGAGAAATCTGGTCCTGTGACCTACCTGACTTCACAGGTAACTTCTGAACCTGATTTTCCAGTTCCTGAATTTTTATGTTAACTTTAACAGTTGGAGTCATATCAGTTTAAAAACCGTAAGTATTTAAATAATTTAGGTTTCTGAATACTTCTGATTTCATATCTTATGTTAACTTTATTTTTATCTATTTATTTATTTATTTGAGACACGATCTCACTCTGTCATCCAGGCTAGAGTGTAGTGGCATCATCATAGTTCACTGAAACCGCAAACTCCTGGTCTCAAGTGATTCTTCTGCCTCAGCCTCCCCAGTACCTGGGCCTGCAGGCATGTGCCACCATGCCTGGCTAATTTTTCTATTTTTAGTAGAGATGGGGCCTTCATTTTTGCTCAGGCTGGTCTCGAACTTCTGGTCTCAAGCAATTTCCTCCTGCCTCGGCCTGCTAGAGTACTTATGTTAACTTTTAAATTAGCCAACTTTTCTTTGTAAACTATGCATGCGATGAAATTTATCATTTTAACCATTTTTAAAGGCATAGTTCATGGACATTACATACATTTAAACTGTTGTGCAATCATCACCAATATCCTTCTTCCGAACTCTTTCATCATCTAGTACTGAAACTCTGTGCTCATTAAATTATAACTCCCTGTTTTCCCCTAGCCCTGGCAACTACCATTCTACCTTTTGTCTTTATGATTATTTATTTATTGACAATCCCACCAGATCACTCTATGAATGACTGCTTTCCTCATATAAGTGAAAATATGCAGTATTTTTCTCTTTGTGTGTGGCTTATTTCATTTAGCATAACGTCTTCAAGTTTCATCCATGTTGTAGCATATGTCAAAATTTCATTTCTTTTTAAGGCTGAATAGTCCATTGTATGTATATACCACAATTTGTTTATTCATTCATCCATCGATAGACATTGAGTTGTTTCTACCTTTTGACTGTTGTTAATAATGCTGCTGTGATCACTGCTGTACAGATCTGTTTGAATCTCTGTTTTCAGTTTGTATATATACCCATAAGTGGAATTATTAGGTCAAATGGTAATGTTTAGTTTTTTAAAAACCAACTTTATTTTGAACTTAGTTAAGTCTTTGTGTTCCTTGCAAACACGTTGGACTAACAAAAAAAATCTTTGTGGTCCTTTATTGTTATGTCCCATTAATTTTTTTTTTTTTTTTTTTTTTTTTTGAGACAGAATCTCACTCTGTTGCCCGGACTAGAGTGCCGTGGCATCAGCCTAGCTCACAGCAACCTCAAACTCCTGGGCTCAAGCGATCCTTCTGCCTCAGCCTCCCAAGTAGTTGGGACTACAGGCATGTGCCACCATGCCCAGCTAATTTTTTTTTAATATATATTTTTTTCAGTTGGCCAATTAATTTCTATTTTTAGTAGAGATGGGGTCTTGCTCTTGCTCAGACTGGTTTCAAACTCCTGACCTTGAGCGATCCGCCCGCCTCGACCTCCCAGAGTGCTAGGATTACAGGCGTGAGCCACTGTGCCGGGCCATGTCCCATTAATTTTCTGTGTGTGAGGTATGTGGTAAGATGAATCCATAGCTGCTCTTTTATATAATTATATTCTGAGGTAAAAATGCTAATGTTACTACCTATAGAAGTATGCTTTATGTACCCATGATTGTCTATTTAAGACATATGTCAATATATTATTGAGTACGTTTTCCCTACTAGGTTGGAATTAGTGTTGGCTGCTTGCTACTCTTGTCAGCATTACTTTAGGCATCTTGTAGCAATGTATAGAAAGAACCAAATAACAAACACCACATGTACTCACCATCCAATTGATATTAACTGACCAACACTTAAGTGCACATATAGTGGTAACATTCATTGAGTATCGAGCAGATGGGATGGGGGAGGTGGAGGTAGGTATATATACCTAATGGGTGTGGTGCACACCGTCTGGGGGATGGACATGCTTGAAACTCTGACTTGGGTGGGACAAAGGCAATATATGTAACCTAAATATTTATACCTCCATAATATGCTGGAAAAAAGAAAGAACCAGATAAAGTAATTTTAAATGCTGTTTACCTCTTTTATTTTATTGATTGATTGATTGATTGAGACAGAGTCTCATTTTGTTGCCCTGGGTAGAGTGCAGTGGTGCCATCATTAACTACTGCAACCTCAAATTCCTGGGCTCAAGCGATGCTCCTGCCTCAGCTTCCCAAGTAGCTGGGACTGCAGGCACATGCCATGGCACCCAACTAATTTTTGTATTTGTAATAGAGACGGGGTCTTGCTCTTGCTCAGGCTGGTCTCTAACTCCTGAGCTCAAGCAATCCTCCTGCCTCAGCCTCTCAGAATGCTAGGATTACAGGCGTGAGCCACCATGTCCGGCCCTATTTACCTCTTTTAAATCTTGTGGTGTATGTGGCCTTTCTTCAACACCGTCTCCAAGGGAGTTAACATCTGAGTTAGCTAAGTAACAAAGGGAAAGGTGTTCGTGTGTCTCTGAAGCCCATGTTCTTTCTGTTCCCTTCCCTTTTGTTATGAAAGAAGTCTTATTAAAGAATAGATTTCAATTATGTATAATTGAGGTTTTCTGAGGGAAATTTCATTTTAGTACAGATTATGCAGAATTGGCCACATCCTAGAAAGATGAAATTGGCATTCTTGAGTTAACGTTCTAAGGGATGCTTCAAGTACAAAGCTATCATACATGGAAATGAAAATTCCTACATATTGCTTTGCCTTTCTTAAATTAAAAAGGTTTGAAACTTTTGATACTTTGTAATTTAAAAAAGTATTTGCTATCTACTGAAGCATAAAAGCCTTGAGGTTGTTTTGTATAAAAATACAAACTCTAGTAAGAAAGTAGTGTCTACTCAGAGAGGGGTAGAGAAGGCAGATAAGTTGAAGCAGAGCATAGGTTTTTTAAAAGATCTATCTCACATGTAAATTCATGTGAGAAGACTAATTGCTCTGGATATGTCAGTGATTATAGCTTGAGGTTGGTAGATTATAATTTACTTTGCAGGATTTTTGCTATTAAAAGGCCAGATTGGGAAATTGCCAAAATTGGGGTAGTTGAATAGGAGTTAACTGCCTGTCTCTGCTTTAGAAGCCTACCATGACCTTGCCAGGGAAAACTAATTTCTACCTCCTGCATGTTTCCTTCCCATGCATTTCTATCTCCTTAATCTTGGATTATAAGTAGCCTTATTTAGGGCAGAGATGGTGTATCTTACTCTGTATTTTCAGCACCTAATACAGTTGTTTACATGTAGTAGATCCTTTTAAACATTGGCTGAGTCTCTTCTTATCGTGCAACTTGGGCACAAATATAACAACATGTGAAGAAGCAACTACTATAGTTATCACAGGGGATAATCTGAATCAGAGTTAGGATGTGGCCAAGAACAGAGGAAACCACTAAAAGACAGAAACCAGAGAGAAAATTTTTAAGTTTCATGTGGTACAGCAAGCTATTTCTTTATCTGATTTCCTTGATACTGTGGCCCAAGGCTTGAAATTCATTAGTTTATTTAGTAGACATTGAGACATGAAAGTTGTGGGGTGACAGACATGCAATTTTAACACAATGTAATAAAGCCACAATAGAGGCATGAGTATAGAGTATTGCTCTATGAAAGAGGGAATGGGGGAAATCTTCATAGGACGAGATATTTTAGCTGAATAAGAGAAGGGAGAGCACCTCCTCCCAAGCAAACAGTTTGTGAAGATAGGCTTAACAGAACACAGTAGAGTCCAGGAACAGTGAGCTATGGGACGTACCTAGTACGTCCTACTGGAGCAAGTTGAGTAGTCCCCCGTTATCCGTGGGGGATACATTCCAAGCCCCCTAGCAGATGCCTGAAACCTTGGATGGTACCGAAAGTGATTGCCGTCAATTGGGACACATTTTTATTCATGTCTTCCGCCCACACATGTAATGCCTTTTCCATCTTAATTAAGCATTTATCACACACTGTGTCTGTAACTTTTGCAGTTTGAGATATGACGGCAAAACTAGTATAAGTTTCTTTTTCCTTCTTCACAATTTCACAGATTGAAGATTTGTTCTTACCGTAGATCTTAGCAACCTTAGCAGATGATTTTTATTCTTTCCCTGTGAAGTCAAGAACTTTTACCCTTTCACTTAAAGGAAGCACTTTATAGCTTCTCTTTGCCATATCTGAATTGCCAGCATCACTCTTGCTCTTTGGGGCCATTATTAAATACAATAAAGATTACTTGAACCCAAGCACTAGGATCTGATAACTGAGACAGCTACTAAGTGACTAACAGGTGGGTAGCATAGACAGTGTGGATACACTGGACAAAGGGATGATTCATGCCCTGTGAGATTTTATCTTGCCACTAGGAATGATGAGAAATTTAGAACTTATAAATTCTTTCTGGAGTTTTCCATTTAATATTTTTGGACCTTGGTTGACTGTGGGTAACTGAAACTTAGGTAAATGGGGACTATTGTATTGGGAAATAAGGTCAGGACCTCTCTGTTAAGAGCCTTACTTCTGTTTTTGCCTCTCTTATTTCTTCTCTTCTCTCTGTGCTGTTCTATGGAATTTTTACTTTAACCATAAGTAATAGGGAGCTAGTATCGGATTTTACACAGCAGAATGACATGATCAGAAATGTGTTTTGAAAGGCTGATTTGTCAATCATATAACATACAAAAGATGAATTATAAGGCAGATTCTGGAAGTAAGTATATGGATTTGGAGGCAGTTACAGTAGTCTGAGTAAGAGATGAGGAGTTCTTATGGTATGATTGCATTTATATGAAATGTCCAGAATAAACAAATTCATACAGACGGAAAGTAGATTAGTGGTTGCCAAAACCCCGGGGGAAGGATTAATGGGGAGTGACTATTAATGGGTATGGGGTTTCATTTTGGGGTAATGAAAATGTTTTGGAATTAGATAGTCGTGATGATTGCATGTCCTTGTGAATATACTAAAAACCACTGAATTGTATACTTTTAATTGGTGAATCTGATGGTATGTGAATTATATCTCAATTTTAAAACAGAGGTAGGGGCAGGGAAAAAGAGAGAGTAAGAGTGAGTGATGAAAAAGTTCCTGAAACAAGCAATAACATTGAGAATAAAGAAAGCTGAGATGGGTTTGAGAGACTCAGTCATAGAGAAATGACAGTACTTGGAGACTGAATGTTGGCAACATCCAAAATAAAATAGCAGTTCTGAAGTTTCTAGTTTGTATAATTGAATTAATAGGGAAAGAAATGCTGGAAAAACAGCAAGTTTGGAGAGCAAGTTTGTAATGAACTGTGTGAAATGTGTTGATTGTGTAATCAAGGCAAGTAGTTTAAGGTAAAGGCCTAGATTTGAGTAAAGACTTTGGGACTAGAGAGAGGAGTGAGAATGCAGGAGTTGACTAAAGCAGTTAGTCAAACTTGCTGACAGATGATGTCTTGTCCCCGCGACACCCTTTGGAAGGTAATGTCTCATTTGTTCCTTATCCTCAAATCTGGTGTAGAGATTCTTTTTGATTTTATTGTATAAAGCTGAGTTTTGTATTACTTTTCAGGCAGAGGCAAGACTGGCAGCAAAACGGGCTGCCCGGGCAGAAGCAAGAGATATACGCATGAGAGAACTGGAACGACAGCAGAAAGAGGTAATTTGAGGGAATGATTCTTAATTTCATGCTTGTCTTCCCCAAACTCAGTACTTGGCTAGTACTGATAAGTGCTTTACTTATATTAGCTAAAGTAGATTTAAAGATGACAAAGTTATTTAGGATAGCCCTAAATGTCCTAGAATTTTGGTTAATTATATGATGATATCTGTATAGTAAAAACACTGTGAAGTCATTCAGCCTTACAATTTTGAAACATATTTAATAATGGAGAAAAATATTCTTGCAAAAAAATGAGAAACAAAACTCATACCAAAAGAATTTTGGTGGGATGTCAATTTTGTGTTACAAAAACCAGTATCTATCCTTATGTAGCATCAAAAACTACTAGAAAAGTGATTGTTACTATTACTTTGGTCTGTCCATAGTAGAATTGTGCTTTTCTATAGTTTATAAATTTTCAATATGCTTTTATCATCAGAAAGGAGATAATTTTAAAAAGCAGACATATAAAATTGGGCTAACTAAAATGAAACAAATAATCCTTTACTCTTTCCTTCTGACATTTACTTGGCCCTGAAAATTCCTATAATAAATATTTTTGATGTTGTAGTAGTATAAAGGGGGAAAAAAACCTGTGGAAGAGTATTATATACTTTCTTTTGATTTTGGCGGTAGATTTTCCGCTAACAAATTAAAAAGAAATTTATATATTCCATACTGTCATAACTCAAAAAAAACAGTAACAGTTGATATGTTGGTATTTTTTTTAAACCCTTATATACAGGTTCAGATATTGAATGCAATTCATGGCTTAAAATGACAATGTTGCAATGCGTTGTCTTTTTACTCCTAAAATGATTATACTAAATATTATAATAAGCAGATGAGACAGTTATTAGATGTAACTTCTATTTATGGTCCTCTAAGATATGGAGAACCTTGTATCTCTTATTATTGAACATATTTAGCTTAGTAATCTTCTATATTTTGAATGTTTAACTTTGTATCAACTATCATTGCTGTTTAGGGCAAATGTATATGATTAATAATTAAAGGCTTTTTGGAGAAGGTAATATGTTGGAAACTGTTCAGTGTATGAAACTTTTGCATTTGTAGCACTCTCATCATTCCTTTGATCGGAAATGGGGACAGATTCAGAAGTGGCTGGTAGGCCAGGATTGCCTGTCCTGCATGTTGTGATCAGTTGCTGAAATAATGCAATCTTCATGTAAAACATTGACTAATAGTTTGCCAAGTAGGAATGTTTGTCCTGTGTGAACCTAAAGGTCAGAATGTTCATTCTGTCTATAGTGAATCAGAAGTGTACTTGGAGTCCAGCTGTTTCCTGTTGTGGTCAATATGCTCACCCTCATCCCATGAATGCTCCTCCTCAAAAAAGACTGAGAAAATGAATATGTGTTTTCTTTTTATGTGTTTGTTCTTTTTTCTTTTCCTCTCCTTTCCCCTTAAACAAACAAACAAACAAACAAAAAACACGAAAAACTAAGTCCACAGTGAGAAATGCCCCAAGTCATTCTGTCATCTCTGAAAATTACTCTTATTATGTCAACTATTCTCAGCTCCTTTTCAAGCCCTCTGCCACTACTCCTTAATTTGTTAGCTACAAAAGCAAATTGTAATCCCGTAGAATGTGACTGTGAATCATTCCTAAGTTTGAACTTTTTTCAAGGTTGATAAAGTCAACCCACTGTCTCCTATAACAGGGGTTCTTAACTTGGTATGTGACTAGACTTGGAAGGTGAGATACGAAGCCTTAAAATCTCATGCAAACTCATGTATGTATTTTCATGGGAAATGCCCACAGCTATTTTTAACATTACATTCTCAAAGGAGTCTGAGATTCCTAAACGGTTAGGAACCACTAATTGCTATTAAACAAGCAACTTTCATTAGCAGATCTCTTCTATAGCAGCATTTTAGGTACAACCAGAATTAAAATATTTATGACTATAATGACCTTCAAATTTAAAATTTTATCATAATTCTCATTTTGACATTGTTTTAAAAAAGAGAAAAAGGATATTTGGGTATTGGAAATTAAATTACTCCTCGTGTGTGTGTGTGTTTTGGAGTGGTATCTGTCCTTTCTTTTAACTAAAGCTAGCCTTATTAACTTTATTTGACATGTCTTCTGCATGTAATGGGTTATTATTGCTGATGCAACAAGAATGTTTTGTGTCAATAAAAGAAATCACTTTTACTTGCGTGTTTTCCATGCAGATATTAGTTTGTACTTTTAATTATGTATTGTAATTCTAAAATTAAATTGTAACATTTTAATATCTTAGGGAAACCTTAAAAACCATTAAATGAAGAGAAAAGCCTATATTAAAAGTTTAATGCTTGATTTCTGTGTTCAAGGGCCATGAAGATAAACAATTTAAAGAAAAATCTTTGTGAAACATGTACAATTCAGACAGTGAGTGTGCTAGATTTTCATAGATGGAGACGTAGTTTAGGGTAGAGTCTTAAAATACAGGTGGTGACTAACTCAAGTCTTGATTGACAGCTAGGACTTGGACATGCAGAGAAAGTGGGGTTTAGTTTCAAATGGGAATAATTATCACTTCCAACCCCATTTCTTACTTGCTTTTACTCCTTTTAAACTGATTCTTTGTCTTTTCTTATCCTTGTCTTTCTGGCTGCTTTGTCTATGAACCCAGAGCAGAAGTTGCCATGTGATAGGCACAGTATAAAACATAAATGGCTAATAAGTTTATAGTAAAATAAACAATACATACACATGCAATAGGATTGTCAGTTACTAGAAGGAAGAATCTTTCCATATTAAAAATTTCCCCCAATTTTAATGCTCTCTTTTGTGTGTGGGTGGGATGTTGAGATGTGAATAAGGAATGCAAGGGCACGGGGCTCAGGAATAAAGCTAACTTTCAGTGCGTACTGTATACCAGCACTATGCTAGTGCTTTTTATGTAGGTTTTAATTTCACATTACAAGACAGGTATCAGAATTTATAAGACAGAATCTATAAGACAGAGCCAGAATTTGAAGGAGTGAGAAAGTACCACAGCTGCTAATGAGTTGGAAGGTGAAAGGACCAAGAAGAAAAGGGCCCAGGTCTTCCTGGGCCTCCAAATAGTCTTAGTTTAGCCAACTTTCCGTGAACCTAATGATTCTGTTTTTAAACTGGATATCTTGATCAGTAGTATGTCTGCAAGAGTAAATGTATGTCTGGAAGAGTAAATACAGTTTCTGAAATTTCCTAACTTGAAACTGAAGGAATGATTCCAAGCTTGCATAGTTGGAAAAAAAAAAGAAACTGAAGGAATGACTTCAGCCCTGACTTAGTATTATTTGTTGATAGATAAGATGGCCAATTGTATTCACGGGGCTGTAGTTTTCTTTTAAGGAAACTACTTCATCTTCACTTCAAGTAAACTTTTAAAAACAAAGAGTATGTTTCATTTTCAGTACTTTAAATGTATCAAAATGTAATTTTCCAGAAGATTTTGAACAAATATACATCTACTTTTTGAGACATTGTTCTGTTTGTTCAGTCTTGGGCTCTTTTGTACTAATCCTCTTTTGTACTATCCTTATAAGGACTTCTGGCATAATGACAAAGTATTGTTTTGCTGACTATAGAAGAAAGGGACACTCTGCCTTGTAATTGGTACATAGGAATACAGTTTGCTGTAATCGTTTCTATTTGGTCACTGGCGCTATTACTTCAAGAAAAGCCAATTGACTATGTAAATACTACTCTAGTAATACCTAGGAAATGAAGCCTTTTTTCTTCCAGAGAAGGAAAAATCTCTGAGTAAAAACCAGAATACCTTGCTATTTTCTTCTTGTTTTTTCTCTATGTAATTAGTGGAGATTTAGCCAGTGTAGGATGTTATCTTTATGGTTCAGTTTGTCTGGTGAGTCAGAGGGTCTGAATGCTGGTCCCACCTTTATGACCTTGTAGATTCTTACTTAATCCTCCTGTGTTGCAACTTTCTTTACTGTAAAGTGAAAGGATCAGAGATGATCTCTAAGGACCCTTCTATCTCTTGAAAATAATTGTAGAGTTGCTACCAGGGTTTTGTTATGCAAGAGTTTCCTTTTGTTTCCCCTAACATTTGCCGCTATGCAAACCTGTTTGAGGTAGGAAGAGTAATTAATAACTACTCATATGCTTTGCTTCTATTTCTATTTGGCAGACTCTTAGTAGCATACATATTTTGAGTGTTTTTGGTATAATTAAAATTTGCTTCGAGCTTGCCTTACTGTTTTACCTAAACGTATATTTGTCAGATAGATTTAGAGAGGCTGCTGTCCAGTATGGTAGCCACCAGCCATATGTAGATAATTAAACTTAAATTGACTAAAATTAAATAACATTTAAAATTTAGTTTCTCAGTTGTTCTTCCAGCATTTCAACTGCTCAATAGTCACATGTGGCTAGTGGCTACCATATTAGCACAAATATAGAACATTTTCCATTGTCACAAAGTTCTATTGCACAGTACTTAAGGTACAGTTTATGACTATAAACTATATTCTCTATCCAAATTAAGTGGCTTATATGGGGTTTATATTTTACTCTATAGTTTCCTGAAGTCTTTTAGGCCAATTTTTCAAATGGAGCTAAAATGAAAAGCTATTTAAATATGGAAGTACTGTAGATTAAAACTTAATATGGTATTTTAATTTAGAATTATTTTCATGATTGGCAAAATTGAAAATAAATATGAATTCTTCTGTTTTTTGCTGCATCTTTGATAGGATGTGCTCTTTAGATGAGTTTTTAAAAAGTGCTCTTGTGTGGTAGATGAAATAAAAAGAAAGGATAGAATAAAGGGAAGGTTGGACATTAAACCATGTATTTCACCCTGGTATCCCAAATAATATTGGGAGGGCCATGTAGAATTGACTCACCTCTTTAGTGCAAGACTTTTTAAACTAAACAAGCTAAGTAGCCTAAAACTGGTTACTGCCATAACCACCTTGCTGGGCTAATGCACATGCCCCCAAAATTTTGTGGTATCACCTGATAAAGAAAGGGAAGAAATTTGCTTGGTTTCTTGCAGACTGCATGTTTTTGCATAACAAAAAATGTAAATCAGTGATGAATTCCTAAAGATCAGAATGCTTGATTGGAAATTGAATCATAGTGGTGCTTATAAACAGAATTCAGAACAGGTTTGATCAAATGCATCAGTGTACGCAACAGATGTCAACCAGGATTTTTTTGGAATTATCCTCAAAAATCGTGACCAAAATAAGGGATTAAACTATGGTGTTTCACTTGAATTACTGTTTCTATTTTGAAATGTTTAGTCAGACATAGCCACATCTTTTGTTCCGCTGGTATAATGATCATGCTGGATTGCCATGGAGTGGTGAGGCATTGATCGATTCATTTTGGGAAAGATAGCGTTGATAAGTTGTGAGCGCAGTTGGACAGTTGCGTGTAGATTTTTAGTCAGTGCAAATTACTTTAACACCTTGGACTCTAAAATTCTAAAAGATCAGAAATTCCTTACGGTTTCAGGTGATTAGATTCTAGGGTCTAGCCATTTGGTTTCACATGAATCAAACCTTAATGCTCCATTGCTAATAGCTGAATGTGGTAAAGTTTAGAATTGTATTTAATTTAGTCAACTGTTAGGGTATGGGTTCTTTTTGTTTGTTTTTTGAATCTGCTTAAGGCATGACTCTTAAAATAACTTTACCAACTTTGCCAACTTTATATAATATCTTCTAAGCATAGGTAGTTTTTCTTACTGAAAACACATACTCAGGGTCTAGTTAATTGGACAAAATTAGATGATCTTGCACTTAGTTTTTTTCTAGTTGGTGAAAGGAAAAAAAAGAAATCTTTACAGTGAGCACAAAATTATAACCCAGGTATTTTTAAAGCAATATACTGTCTTCTTAAAATACATCTGTGATAAAGTAAACATTTCTTTCTGCCCACATAAACTTAACATTCAGAATGAAAAAGTAGATGTATGTCCATTTTTAATGCTGAACCCAACTTCTCTTTGTTAAGTATACTTGCATATTTTTATCTTGGTATATTGAGCTCTCTTGGTCATATATAGATTACATCCTACAAGTGGTCAGACATACATGTACTTGATAAAACAAAAATATTACCAAGATTATTTATGTTTCTTTCTAACCAAAGAATGTGGTTGCCCCAAAGCTAAGTTGTCTAAACCTAACTGCTCTCTAAGGAAGTGTTGCTGGGCTGTTAACTGACTGATCTTTACTCAGTTGTTCTGATAAACTGTCTGTTCAGTGATTAACTCTCCACATACTTTCTCCTTTTCCTTTCCCAGGAAGATTCGGAAAGGGCCAGGTATTCCCACCGGTCCAGTCATCATCGTCCTTACCTGGTTTGTAATAACCTACAAACTTGCCCCTAATAGTTTTCCTCATTAATTTAATGTAGTCACTCACAAATTTTACTATGTTTGTTTTTATTTTTATCAGGGAGTTGAGGATGCAATGTCCATTCGAAGTCTTGGCAGTCACAGGGTTGGTATTTTAAGTTGTTTATACCATAGTAGCAAAGCTTATGTGTGAGCTTTCTTCAACATCATTGCCTAAACAATCTGATAATGTTCATATATTCCTTTGCCTTTTTTAAAAAAGTAGTAACTATTGGCAAAGTCCTTTCATTGAAAAGTAATACTTTCTCTCAAATTATTGCTATGAGTAAATCAATTCTAAAATCATGAATATTTTAATCTCTTCTCTTTTTCTGTAGGATTTGGTTTTAGAAAAGTATCACAAAATAATAAGATTGATTTTTATAGAATAACATCTGTTTGGTTCTAACTTCCAGGTTTTTCTGCTTTCCTATCTTTAAAAAATGACTATTAAGTGCGAAACAGCTTTGGTGGTTGGGTGCCTAATTATAATTTTATTACATGGAAAAATTAAGCTATTGATTTGAAAAATTCCCTGTATATGTATAGGAATTATCATGCTTCAACATCTTGCTTAATATTTTATAGAATATCAGAGGTTTTCTGATGTGTATTGTTGTAAGTCAAGATAAATGAGAAGTTGCTCCTTAAAGATCTGCATATTGTGCCGAGACCCTAATCTCTCAAAGAATTTGCTTTAAGTCTTAAAGCAGTGCTTTTAATTTGCGCATTGATAATGCTGTATATATGCTTACATCTACATTTTTATCAGTGAGATGTTTATCATGTTAAGGTCTATATTTGTCAATTTTCCCTAACTCTAATTTTCTTTCTACCTTGTATGATGTATAAAAATACACTATGATAAACTGAGTGTGTTCTGGCATACTATTATAGTTACTGACATGTTTGCATTCATAAACAGTCTTTCATGCTGGTTATTTTTCTTGTTGGTGAATGTAATCTTCTGTCTTTTTGGAGTAAGTTAGTAAATTAATTTTTGAATCATAAATATTTTATTTACAAAACATTATTCTTTTTTAGAGACAGGGTCTTATTCTCTTACCCAGGCTGGGTGCAGTGGTACAGTCATAGCTCATTGCAGTCCTGAACTCCTGGGCTTAAGCAGTCTTCCTACCTCAGTCTCCCTAGGAGCTAGGACTACAGGTGAATGCCACCATACTTGGCAATTTTTTAATTTTAATTTTTATAAAGATGGGGTCTTGCTATGTTGCCCAGGCTGGTCCCAAACTCCTGGGCTCAGATGATACTCAGCCTCCCAAAGTGCTGAGATTATAGGCATGAGCTACCACCATGCCTGGCCTAGTCACAAAACTTCAGATTTTTAAGAATATTAATGAATATTTACAGACATCTAAGATAATTGGCAGCTTAAAAATGATTTTACAAAATAAAAATTTAATAAGAAATTCATTATGCTTCTCCCTGGAGATACAGCACTTTGTTTTTTCTCTTTAAATATTTTGAAAAGAATCATATAGGAGGTTAGTAAATAAAAGCTTCCAAAGTTGAATGGCAAAGGCTGTGAAAATATTCCTCTTCTTGTTTTTAACATGGCTTTTTTCCTTTGCTTTCCATTAAAATCTTCATAGTGTGAGTTTTCACACAGTTGTTATTAAACTAGTAATTTGTAAATTTGTATATGACCTTAGGGGAACTTGATTATATATTAGTTTAACTTAAAGATAAAACCAATTAAATTTGAACTAATTTGGGGGCCTTTAAAAACAAATCTGTGAACAAACAAAAAAAAATCTGCAATTAAACTGATAAGGAATTATATTCCCAGAGTGTGTATAAAGTAATCATGTTCATTTTCTTCTTATGGCAGTTGTATCATTAAACACATTTAAAGATATAACTCTCCAGTATTTTATTTCATTATGTTAATTTTGGAAATTTGTTACTATGGGATAGAATAAAGCTCCCAATATATTTTTTCCATATCTCCTTGTCAAAGCATAGCTCCCAGTATTTTTAAAAGTCAGTGTGTGAAATTCAAGATTAATAAAAGTTCTACACCCTAGAAGAGATTCTAGTACTTTACTATGTGTGAGTGTATGCCAGCATAGTTTAAATGTTTAGACTTTCCTGAAAATAAGTCTGAAAACTCACTAATAATATCATTTAAAAAGAAATATAATTGAGACATATATTTTCCTGTTTGGTTTTAACAAAATAATATTGGGAGTTCTAAGTTTTTATTAGATTATTTGCTTTTAAAAATAACTTTACCATCTCCATTAAGCTGAACATGTGAGACAACTTTTGTCCTCGGTAAAAATAAATGTGATGGTCTAAATTTTCTTGTGGTTTCTTATGTAATTTTGAGGTTATGGTATTTCTTGGCCAGTTATTTAAAAAACTTTATGTGCCATGTATTAAAATGTTTAATACTGTTTGAATTTAGTGTTTGATGTTTGAATATTAGCAATACCTGGATGTGAGGTGCATGTATTTATAGTCTTATGCTGCATTCTTAGGACTTTGATCTTTTCTGTTGCCCAATTAATTTTCCAGCTACCTTTCTGAAAGGTGGTTTGCCAGAAGCTATTTGGGCTGGAAACATTGGTGTCAATGCTGTAGACATTCTATATAAAAATAAAAAGAGCAAAGGTAGTTCAAGACTGAATGGTAGGGTTGGGGGAGGGAGGATTAAATTAAAGCTATGAGCTTAGATTGAAACAGTCTATTAGTGATATTTAATGATTAAATCATTAATAGTGTAGAACACCAGTGGCTGCTTTAAAAAAATCTTACAAAATACTTGGTCATTGCTTTATGTATTGAAATATAAGGAGGCAATAAGGTAGACATCCAAAATTAGAAAATGAAGTGATCTTGAATCAGAGCAGTAGGGGATGCATTGCCATTTCTAATTAGTGGAGATTTTTACTGTTATATGCATTCAATTCCTATTTATATGTCAGTGGTCTTGGTATGATTTTAATGGATTTAATTCTAAAAATATGATTGCAGTGTGTTTTTCATTTACTATTACACTGTTTAATTCCATTGAAGAACCCATCAAAAGTTATAACTGGGATACTTTGGCACAGAGCCAGTATACCCAAAAGGAAGACACCACAATGTGTAGGCCAGAAAAATGTGTGGTGTTAGTATTATGTGTTCACTGTTGACTTTCAGTGTCCTGTGGGTTTGAGTAATAGGCGCCTGCTAACAGCTAACAGAAATTGACACTTGCTGAACTTTGTTTCTGCAGCCTTTTTTGCTGTATGTACTTTCTTTCTATTTTGTTTCCAAATGAAAACTTTCAGGTGTGTTTGTCTGATAGTTGAAAAACTTAAAAAAAAATACTATAATATCATATTTGGAAATGTAAACTGAGCCTTTAATATTTTCAATTTTTCCTCCTTTGATGAATCCTTTTTTAAAAACAACATAAATACCAACTTTCCCTTATTAGCAGGGTTCTTTTTGTTGCCCAGTTGTTCTAATAGTAATTGGTTTGTCCAAATTATGGATTGCCCTACTAGATAGATAGAGCAATCTTTTAAACCAGCTGAATCTGCATTATGTTTTGGAAAAGGAAAATTGAAACTGATTATTTCAATTTAGCTTTTTAAATCCTTTGCCTATGTAAAATGCCATTGGTGCTACAGAGAGAATGAGACGATGTGATTACTCTTCTTCAGTGACCTTATCTGGTTAGGAGGATGGAGTAGTTTATGTTACCAGAGTGTGTGACTTGAATATGTATTTTGGTCCTGGGTTCTTTTTTTTTTTTTTTTTTTTTTTTGAGACAGGGTCTCACTCTGTTGCCTGTGCTAGAGAGAGTACAATAGTGTCATCATAGTTCACTGCAACTTCAAACTCCTGGCCTCAAATGATCCTCCTGCCTCAGCTTCCTGAAGTGCTGAGATTACAGGTGTGGCCACTGTGCTGTTTTTTTTTCTTTAAACAACAGAGATATCTGTTAATTGAGAAAAGACGTAAATTTTTATAGAGAAAGAACTTTATTTTTAGGGGGATGTCACTTATCAGAGAGTGACATTTTACCATTATACACTATTTACAAATGCACACTATTATGTGTTTCAGAAGATTTTATAACAAGATTTTGTTATATATGCAATAATAACACTATTGCTTGCTTTTTCTGTTAGCATCAGGATAATATTAGGTCATTATGTATGAAATGTACAATTTTGAATCAAAAATATAGTTTATTATATCTCAAACCAAAAGCATTACGGTTAATCAAAGTATGTGCCTAAACGATCGATACAGTTTTGCCGTCTTAACAGTAGCTTGCTTGTGTCAGCAGTGAAGAAGGCTGGAGAGTAAGTGGCGATGAATCGCCAAAGGCATTTTCCACAGCTTGTTGAAAATCGAATATTTTTCCTTGCAAGAAGTGGTCCAAAGCCTGGATAAAGTGGTAGTCAGTTGGTGCAAGGTCTGGTGAATACAGTTGCTGACAGAATTTTCACGTCCAGCTCCTGTAGTTTGAGAAGTGTTGTTTGTATGACATGTGTTTGAGTGTTGGCTTGCATGAGGATTGGCCTGCCTCTATTGACCAGTCTCAGCTGCTGAGTCGCAAGCATTGTCATCATTTCTTCCAGCTGGTTGCAGTGGGCATCCGCTGTAATCTATTGACCAGGTTTCATGAAGCTGTAGTGGATAGTACCAGCGCTGGACCACCAAACATACACCATTAGCTTTTTTGGATAAATATTCAGTTTTGGACTGTGTTTTGGGACCTCCTCTTTATCTAGCTATTGTGCTGAATGCTTTCGATTGTCAGAAGAATCCATTTTTCATCACACCATGACTATATGTTGTAGAAATGGTTCGCCTTTATGTTGTGACAGAAAAGGCAAGCTTCGGGATTTCTCTTCTGATGCTCATTTAACTCATGCAGAACCCATCTATCCAGCTTCTTTACCTTGTCCATTTGTTTCAAACGCTCCCATAGTGTTGGAATAGTAATGTCAAACCTTGCTAATTGACATGTAGGTTGAGATGGATCCACTTCCAGTACAGCTTTCAGCTTATCATTATCCATCTTGGTCTCAGGTCACCCATGTGGCTCATTTTCAAGATGAAAATCACCAGAACGTAACTTCTCAAATTATCGATGTACTGTGCATTCATTAGCCACATCCTTCCCAAACAGTTCATTGATATTTTGAGCTGTCTGCATGATATTGGTTCCACGATGGAACTCATATTTGAAAATAACAGGAATTTTTGACTTATCCATGGTTTCACAAAAATTGCTCTAAAAACAATTTGCCAAAATATGTGCTCGAAAGACTGAGGATGTACCTTTACAATAAAAATAAAATAAGTATCAAAGTGAAATGTCAGAGATATCAGCTGTCAAACTCTTAGTACTTAAGGAAATTGGACATTTTATACTTAATATAAGAAAAACATGCAAATGCAGATATTTTGATCCAATACTTTTTGGTATCTACTACAATAACATTTTCAGTAAATTTATACCAGTGGTAAAATTGTACCACTTAACCTTATACCTATGAAATATATATTTTTTGAGGTTTCTGCAGTATCTTTTGTAAATGACCAACTCATTAGGCATGAAGGGATGGGCTATTATTTTAATGCCTTTTTAGAACTAGATTATATAATTTAGTCTTCTAATATATTTTGTTTTTAATAATTGTTATCTGTACAACAAGAAATACATTTTATGCCATGAATCAACATACACATGCAGATCTGTGTATATGTTCGTATGGATAAGAGTGTAAAACGTTATTGAAACAGAAGTTTCACAAAATAATATTTGCTGTTATTGTGCACAACACCTTCTAATATTTTTTCTTTTATTTCATTAAAAAAAAGCTGTTTGAACCTGCCAAATTGATTTCATGAACCACTAATGACTTGCAAATGTTACTTAGGAAAATGTTACTTTATTTATGTGTTTATTTTTTTGAGACAGAGTCTTGCTCTGTTGTCTGGGCTAGAGTGCTGTGGCATCAGCCTAGCTCGCAGCAACCTCAAACTCCTGGGCTCAAGCAATCCTTCTGCCTCAGCCTCCTGCGTAGCTGAGGCTACAGGCATGTGCCACTATGCCCAGCTAATTTTTTTTCTATATATTTTTAGTTGGCCAATTAATTCCTTTCTATTTATAGTAGAGACAGAGTCTCACTCTTGCTCAGAGCTGGTTTCGAACTCCTGACCTTGAGCGATCTGCTTGCCTTGGCCTCCCAGAGTGCTAGGATTACAGGTGTGAGCCACTGCGCTGGGCCTGGAAAATGTTACTTTAAATCAAGTTTTTGAGTAGCATTCCCTAAAATCCTAAATGAATGTAAGAGTTATAAAAGAAAGATATTTTTGCTGAACACAGTATTTAACTATGTGAGGAACTTGTTCATTGCCTTTATTTGTTCTACATATTGACTTTCAGGATAAAATAGCTTTAAAAATGTAAGCTGAAATGCTTAAGAAACAATGTTAAGAAATCAAAAATCTACGTAGTTATTAATACTGTTTAATTTATTAATATTTTCTTGGATTTGAAATGTGTTACGTGTATTAATTTTTAAAGGATTCTATATGAAATGTGAGTTTTCTGGTCTTACCATATATTTGGCATATTTTTCTTTGAGTTATATTTAATGTCACACTTCTATATATACTTTGCATGCTGTACTTTGCTCTGACTAGATCTCTCATTTTGTTCAGCATTTTCTTTTGGAAGGAAGTTTTTCAGATGTTTGTCCACAAGCAGATCCAAGGGAACTCTTCCCATTTTGATGCTGCTGTTCTTTTTTGTAAGCTTGACTGCGTCAGTTATGTGCTCCTGCCTTATTGCCTGTACATTCCTTGCTTTTGTCATTTTTCACAGGATGGGAAATGATGGCAACAGTTACCACAATGAAAAGTAAAGCATCTTTGACCTACGAATGGTTAAATTCTTGTGTTTAAATCTCCTTTAGGGTGTTTGTGCTAATGTGTACTGAGATTGAATCATATCACCATTACTGATAATGAATCTTATTATTTAAAAGAAAAATAAAAAATACAGTTTATATACACATACCAGTTAGCAATAATTTATACTATGAATGAGTAGAGGGACTAATATAGTCTTTAATTCAAATGTATTAGCTTTCATGTTTAATAATTTTTTGCTTTTAAAATAGTGCTGGTTTTTTAATAACTATAAATATTATTTCTTTCTCTCTTTACATTTCTGAATTTGGAAATAAATCAACTTTCCTGTTTTCTTGAAATCCAGTATGGTGTGCTCAAGGATAGATCATCAGGACTTTCATCATTAGTATGTAGTGCATGACTGTGTGTTTAATGTGGAGTTTTACTTTATAAACACCTGTTATGCTAATCATGGATTAATGCTTTCATGGCTTTTTTGTGATCTTTTAGGGAAAATGTTTAACTAACAAAGCAAAAACTATTGTTTTACAATTGTGACATAATTTATCATTTGAATAGTAATTTTTTCCTAAATGAATTTCAGGATTGGATAAAAGTATTTTCTTCCCTGTTGAGGACCAAGATTGGTAGTAACATTTTTTCTTGAAATGATGAGCCACCCACCTAACACATACTCATCTCCCTGAAAGACCTGTTTCTGACAGAGAACTGAACTACAGTAGCATAGGCCCAACTGTTTCATGTGATGTGTCACAAGCTATCAGGTGTGAAGTTGCTAAACAGAAAGCATCCAGTAGTGATAGATGACATATAAGATATCAGTTATGGTCAAGCATTTTGGTTTGATTTGATTTGTTTTAATATGGTATGTCATGTTAACTAAGGAAGTTAACTTATAGCTTGTTTTTCTTATGTTAGTAGGTTTCCTGAGTTTCTAGACTATATAGATATCTCTAAAATGTTGAGAGTAATATATAAAAGGAAAGATGTGTATTCAAGAAAAGAAAAATGAGTTTAGTTTATAATCATTGATTTGGGATCTGGCTATGCATATGTGAAATGGTTTGTCTAGAGTAGACAGTTTGTTGCCTTTGGCTATTGATAGGTAGGGCATTTCTAGCTGTAACCCCTCATTTCAGGCAAGCAGCACATACCTAGATTGGATTTCTTGTCTACCAATTGACCTATTTAGTAGTATTGCTGTCATTTATTCCCCCGCCAATCCATACACATGGCTTTGTACTCCTCGCAGAAGTTAGATACTGAGACAGTCCTGTCTTCAAAGGACCCTTGTAGAAGGTGACCATTTAGTAAAGCTGCTGCTATGCTGGGCAATCCATACCATCTTGGCTGTTTTCCTCCTGAGCAGCACATGCTCTGGGTCCACTAACTTGAGTTAAAAGTACTGTCTGGGGCAATGAAATGTCATGTTCTTTGTTCTATCAGTCCCGTTTTGGTTGATCCAAAGTATTGCTTTTTGGCCTTTAGGTAAGGATGACTATAGATGGAGGTGTGAACTCTCTTGTCACCTATACCTTTATAAGGAAGAGAGAGAAACTCACATGAGATGTGGGATGAAGGTCCCTACAGATATCCTGCTTGGCACTAAGTCTCATTCAGTTTTTTTTAGCTAGCCAGACACTGAGCTGGATGCTGGGCACAGTCTAAGGGGTGAGGGGGGAATGCAAATGTATAGAGAGGCCATATATCCTAGCTAGTCAAATGCAGCAAATCATTTACTAACAAGTGGGAAATGGATTGTATGTAAACTACTCTGTATCTTATACAAACCTTTGTATAATTTTAAGGTGAATTTTATTAAAGTATTTTTGTAATTTCACTTATGATCATTAAAGTTAACTTAAAATATTTACTTCCAGAATCATTCTTACAGTCACTCTTCTGGAATGAAGAAGAGGTCTTCTGGTTCTCGTAAAGACCTGCTGGTTAGTTCTGTTGTGTCTCATATCATAATTCATTGATTACTTTTAGGGAACTTAAGAATTATGACTGCTTTGGTGTGCTCCTAAGCCATTATTAAAACTTGATAATTTGCTGCAACATGATCTATCAGAACTTCATTAGAAATAATTTTGTTGTCATTTATAAGATTTAATATCAAGTTAAAATATACTAATCCTAGGGGCTAAAGTTAGTAAGGTATCACAAGAAGCTCATTAACAAATATTTTCATTTGTGAACTGTCCTTTGGAATATATCTCAAGAATACGTTTAGTGAGATTCTCATCCTTATTTTAGAAATTTGAACTGATCTAGTTATGGTATTATAGGCAGTACCAAATTCACAAATAGGTTTCTTTCTGAAAGTAGTTTCTTGGACTTGAAATGCATTCTCTGATAGAAACAATAAATATATAATGGCCGAGTTCTCATGCTAGCTTACAGAAATCTCTTTAACTTATAATGTAATTAAACTACAGAATTAATATGCTCTTTATTCCAGCCACCTTGCTAAGTGACATTTCTATGGGGGAAAAATGTCTACAGAATGCCCACATGGTGCGCTAGGAACACCTCTTTCCTGTTAGGTTGTGAAACTACTGGCAAAGAAAGTGCAGTCCCATGCTGCCAGCCAGTTCAGGGTTCCCATAAGAGGGGTCAGGTGAGGTTTGGGAGCCTTTGGATGGTAGAAGGGAGGAGGGAAGAGAGAATGTAATGGAGAGGACATTAACAAGAGGCCCTGGATGGTGGGTTTTTGGGATTTCTGGGGAGAGATGAGCCCTGGTGCTAGTTGAGGGTATGAATGGGGAGTGTTACAGGGGGGCAGGGCCAGGAGTTCAGAGATTGCCTAAATTTGCTTAACCTTGAGTAAAAAAGATGGTTAGAGAAGTTGGAAAGGGAATTTGATAGATGATTTTCTCTGCCTCAGAGAACCACAGTGTATAAAATTATTGTTTGTTTTATGCAGTGTGTTAAAAATGAACATGCCATAGATATTTTAGACCAAACCATATTTATTGCATTCTCTTTCTCTTTTTGGTAATTTATTTAATCAGTTTATTTTGACAAATACTGAGACTATGAAAAGTTTGGAACCAAATATAGTAACTCTTTTAATTATTTCTGTGGCTTTGCCAAATACATTATAAAAGTGGTAATTATTCAGTTGTCCTGTCCTGGCATTTTCAAGGACATTCTTAAGCATGACATAAGAGTAAATCAATTATTGCCATTCCCTTTTGTCAGAGGGTTTATTGTCTTGTTTTTAAAGTGAAAAAATTAGTAATGACTTTGTTTGGAAACAGTTAAATTTTAATGCCAGTCTTTTTTGAGGGACTGGAAATAATTGTTACTTTGATTTTTACTTAATATAATCTAATGATTTAAAGGCTTTTTTGGGGAGGAGAAGGGATTTGGCAATGTCAGATTTTGCCTTTGTGTGTAGTTAGGTTAATAACATTTAACCTAAGAAAAATGTGTTTAATTTTGCTTTTGCAGAGTGGCCTCTACTTTGACCAGAGAAACTATAGCAGTCTTAGACATAGCAAACCCACCTCTGCCCACTACACTCGGGTTTGTCTAAAGTTTTTTGGCTTCGTGTGTTATTCACCTTTAACACATTTCTAATCCCCTATTTTGCATTTTGACTAGTTATAACTAATCTGTAAATGGTTACATATATACTATTTTTTGGTAACTTAATTTGTACAGTCTGTGTGAGTGTCTTTAAACAACAGAAACTAATAAATCACCAAGTTTGTAAATGAGTACCATTTTTTTTTCCAATTTTTTTGTTTGTTTGTTTTTAGAGACAGGGTCTTGCTCTGTTGTCCAGGCTGGAGTGTAGTGGTGTGATCATTGCTAACTGTATCCTTGAACTCCTGAGCTCAAGTGGTCCTCCCACCTCAGCCTCTGAGTAGCTGGGACTATAGGTGTGCGCCACCACACCTGGCTAATTTAAAAATTTTTTTGTAGAGACAGAGATCTCACTATGTTGCCCAGGCTGGTCTTGAACTCCTGGCCTTAAGTGATCCTCCCACCTCCGCCTCCCGAAGTGCTAGGATTATAGGCATGAGTCGTTGTGCCTGGCCGTCAATTTTTTTAATGAGAATTTTTAAACATACAAAAAAGTTCAAAGAATTATATAGCAAACACATATACCTACCATTTAAATTTTGCAATTTATTATATTTCCTTTATCACATGATTATCTGTCTATTCGCCCCTCCCTCCATCCATCAATTCATCTTATTATCTGATGCATTTCAAAATAAGTTGTAGGTTTCTGTATACTTCATGGTGGGTACACTTTTAAAAAGCTTCCATGTGAAAATCTGCACTACGCAGGGGACAAGAAAAATGTAATTATTTATTTAATGTTAGAATATCTTGTTTTTTCAAGACATCTGACACATACATTTAAAACACATTAAATGTATAGCACACAGTACATTTAAAATAATTTATTTCACAAAACCTGCACACAAAACTTAAATACTCTTCTTTCTCGTATCTGGTTGGGTTTGGTGGAAAATAACTGAAAATTATGTCCTCAGATGACATCAGGAAAGGAAGATTTAATTCCTTTACAAAAAATGCTGGGCCCTCTTAGTGCATGGATTCATTGTGTCTGGTACAATTTATCTGATTAAACTAAGGTACTTTGTCTGTGGCTTATTTTGAAATACAAAGTTTTCTAGTCTATTTGGAAAAGAGTGTTTGTAGTGATAACTTGGAGCTTGTTTATCTGGTTCCCCAATAACCAGTCTAAGCCCGTTGGGAGTCTGTCAAGAAATCACTGGAAATATCACAGGAGCTGCTGGTGACTGTTGAGGCCACATTTAGCCACACTCGCTGTGCCATGGCCCTCTTTTCCTCAGTGTTTTCTTAGCTTGCCATTCCATATCCTAACAATAATGTTTAAAGACCAATAGGGCATAAACACATTTATAGAAAACTGTTCCCAGTTATTTTTCTTATCCTATACAGTTGGTATTCAAAAACATTTCCAATAACTTAAGGTTTTCTTACTTCTTTTGTTTCTTAACCACCTTAACATTCAGGAATTGCTAATGAATTATGGAATATAAAATCATAAATTTAAGTCTTCTGCTTTCATATTGGTGAGACCAATTCTTTGTTTTTGTTTCTCTTATTTATTTTGTTTTATTTTTTTGTCTGTTAGCAGTCTTCTTCCCTGTACAGTGATCCCCTGGCGACATCTAAGAGTAACAGGGTTAGTACTTTCTGAGGAATGTGTTGCCTTCTGAGCTACCAGGTGCTTTTCTTTGGGTTTAATGATGTGCTTTTTTCATAGGCCTCCCCTACTGCAAATTCTGGTTTGCTGAGAAGTGCCAGTCTGGTTTGTATTTTCCTCTTCCAGCGTTGTGCATTGCTGGTGGAGGTCACTGTCATGGCGCTGACTCTCTGGCTTGACAGCTTTCCTCCAAAATAGTCAAGGTTACATGGCTTTACTACAGAATGTGCTGCCCTGTGCTTAAAATATAACACTTGTTAAAAATAAGCATATTCCCTTCATAGAGGTGGATACTACTGGCTATTGGTAGTCCTTATTTAGAATCAGTTTTTTAGAGAGAAAATACATTTGCATGGGTCCCACCACTCTCACATACTTTTGTGATATGGCTGCTCATGCAAGAGATGTATTTTTCTTTGGGACAACTATGATCTTGGCCTCGTTAATGCTAAGGTCTAGTAAAGCAAGCTAACTAGAAAAGCAAAAGCAATAGTTCTGTGTAATGTGTGAGTTGTGAGTTGTTTGTTTTTAAGCTGTTGTTTGTTGTGTTGTGGCCTGTTCTAGTGGCCTGGGCCCCTGAGATTTTATAACTTAATTTTATTGTGGTAGTGGGCAAAATGCTCTCTGTACCTCAGTTTTCTTTTCTGCCCTATTTCCTCTTTTGGGGGAATAAATTTATAAATATTAGTTCACCTAGTTTCGTAACATCATGATGAAAGAAAAAACTATAACCAGTGCTATTTTTTTTTTTGGAGACAGAGTTTTGCTGTTTTGCCCTGGGTAGAGTGCAGTGGTGTCATCATAGCTCACTGCAGCTTCAAACTCTTGGGCTCAAGCAATCCTCCCGCCTTGGTCTCCCAGAGTGCTAGGATTACTGGCATGCCAGTGGAATTTTTTTTTTTTAAGTGAAGTGTGAGATTGAAGTTATAATGAGATTGATAGAGCATACAAATGAGTGTTATCACCTTTAGAGTTTTCACTTTGGGAGGCTGTACACTTACACCATTCTTCAAAATGGTTTTGGGACTGAGTACTGCAAAAAAGTTTAGACATTTTCAAAACAATTTTGATGCTAAATAGATAAATGGTATTTCCTTTGTTCTTTAGGCATCATTGTACAGTGGTGGATCATATAACCCTTATGGTTCTCGAACTGTAAGTCTGCACAGGGGAAGGTGGTGAAGGAGGGGGAAGTTGTAGGGGGGAACAGTTTACTTACAAAGAAAAAGTCATTTAATTTGACCTATGATTGTTCTACAAGCGGTGATCCATTCATTCAGTTAGCCAGTTGTGACTCTCACCCAAGCTGTGAGAAAGTGCCTGCTAGGAATCATGGCTTACAGTATGATGCAAATGCATAGAAAAACCTCTTTTCTTATTCATTAGTTCCTCTTGAAGAAGTTCTAAGCAGAGCTTCTCAGAGTATCCCCTTCCTCTTTTCTCCCTCCTGCCAAGGGTTGGTGGATCTTAAGGGTAGGAGTGAGGTAGCGTTCTTGACCAGGGAGTAACAGTTACCTTTACCCTGGGAATCAGGGGAAAGTTAGGTCCAGCATCACTAAATATTCTCAGCAGAAAAAGGAGGTGATCACTGTTGTAAAACCTTTCTTCTTGGAAACTTTATAGCCATCTGAATACAGTTACTACTCATCAAGAACAAGTTCATCCCGAAGCAGTCCAGTGGTGAGCTAGCTGTCTAGTCTCTGCATGCTTTAAAGAAAGTTTTGGTTGTTTCATTAATCTGTACTCACATGTTACAATATTGAAGATGTGGTGTGTTTCACTCTGTTGTGCATGGATTATGTAGTTCCCTCAGCACACAAACTCAAGCACTAATTTGTCCTAATCGATGATTTCTGTATGAATGTGACCTAGTACCTAATTCCTTAAATAAGCCTGCAATGAGTGCTGCAAGAAATTTTTAAGTTTTTATATTTGTCATTTCTGTGAAACTTCTTGTCTTTTCAGTGGTGATAATTCAATGTATGGGTTGGCTACCCTGTGTTTCCCCTTTCCATCTTCCTGCATTGTACCATTTCACTTGCTTTCCAGTGCTTCTGTCAGTGGAGTAGAAGGAGAAGAAAATAAATATGCCAACTTAAAAAATTTTTTATAGAGAAGACAAAACTGGGACAATTATGATTACCTAATCTTTCTGCAATATTCAATTTTTTTTCAATTTATAAAAACAATATTAAAGGAAATCCAAAGTAACATTGCTCAGGCCTCTCCTTCCCCATTTCCATTCTCCAAATGTAACCTCTATTCTTATATAGCAGTACTCTCTATTTTGAATACAAATGGGTTCTTATACATACTGCTCCTCAATATGTTTTCTTTGCTTAAAGTAGGTTTCCATATCAGTACATACAAATATATTTCATTGTTTTTTTCAACAGTAAAACATTTTCTTTAACGAGTAAGCTGTGTCCCTTACTTTTTCCACTTAATGCCTCTTGGAGATAGTTTCATATCAGCACATTCTTTTAAATGGCAATATATTATTACACTAGTGTATAAGTATACATTTTTAAAACCATTCTCCAGTTGATGGACATTTAGGTTCTCAGATTTTTGCTACTACAGAACACTCTTATCCAAGCATATTTTTGTGTGCTCATAAGTAGATCTGCATGGTAAATTGCAAATCCTGAAATGATGGGGTCAAAGAGCATATGTATTTTCAATTATGATGTATATTACTATGTTGCACATGGAAAAGACTGCACTAATTTACATTCCCAAGGGCAAACCGATGACTTTAGGAATTACCTTGTTATCCTTGACAGTGTCAAAACTGGAGAAATTATTAAAGCAATTTTTTAATGGTCATCAAAGATTACTTTGTGGAGTAGAATAAGTGAGCTATATGTCCTTTCTTTTACATACATAGTTGGCTCAGTTCTGCCATTCCCAGGTGGCACTTCTCAAAAAGTGCCTATATTTAACAAACAATTGCACAGGGATGTTTAAGGAGATAGAGGCATTTTTTCACATAAGGAGTAAGTTTACTTTTAACCCACTCTGTAATAAAGTTTCACTTAGCAGTTCTTGGGCATGGTAGCATTTTTACTGTCCCAAGTCTGGTGAGCCCTTGCAAACAAAATTTGATAATATATTTTCTTTTTTTTTTCCTTAAGAAATGGAGTTTTGCTATGTTGCCCCGGCTAGATTTGAATTTGTGAGCTCAAGTGATCCTCCCCTCTCCCCTGCTCAGCCTCCCAAGTAGCTGGGAGGGAGTGCAGGCGCCCACCACCATGTCTGACTAATACAAAGTATCTTTCACGTTACCTGTACCGGTGAGCTCTCTGCTTCTTATTTTCAGTTAAGCGTAGAATCTTGCCCTTGTAGGCTGGCTAAATCCTATTTTATTTGCAAGTTGGGTTCACATTTATTACCTTAGTGATGCCAGAATGGTTTCTTAGTGATGTCAGAATGGAGATAAACTACACATGCCAAAGATTAGGCTTTGGCTGATGAAGCAGAAAGAAGACTGCCCCATGTTCAAAACATGTCCACTAGTTGCATAGGAATGAATAAAGGAAAATAAGGACCATCACTTCAGTGTCCTTGTTGGTAGGAAATTCTGTCTTTGACTTATATATTATTTTCACTTTAAAATGTTCTTTTATTTTTCTCTCCCAAACTAAAACAGTAACTATATTTATTGATCCCTGATAGGATCCCAAAGGACCTGGAGTTTTAAAAAGCATGAAATCCCTAAATGGTTTTGGCCAGTTTACTCATCCCTCCGTCTTTAATTTAACTTAAAGATAAAGTTCTACTTTATTCTTTGTGCTTTTTGGAAATATCTTTTGCATTTTAATGGCAGTTCATTATGCCTTGTAACAGCTTTTCTGTTTAATAATACACAATAGACTTTGCCAGTTATGCTGCTTACATAGAGTATTTGTATGCTTCCCGAAGCCTTCCCTGATGTGCTTACACCCAAGTAAGACGTGTAGTGAAATTACTTCTTTTTCATTATCTGCATTTGACATCTGTAGTTTACCAACGATGACAACGCGAGCATTGTGTCTTCCGATCGTGCCAGTCGTGGGCGAAGGGAGAGTGTGGTGAGCGTGGTTTGCATGCAAACAAATACGATGAGTTTTAAAATGACACCAATGTGTGATCACCTGAAGTCTATTGGAAAGTGAAATTTGCATTTGACAAAATGAGCTTTTTCTCAAATTTAGTTTATAATAATAATCTACCCTATAAACATGCTCTTGAGAATACATAACTCTGTGGGCTGTACAAGCTTTCATTAATAACTTGCCTGTTCACATCTCTTATGTTGGGTCATTATTTGAAAAGTTTTCACTTTTTATTCTTTGTAGCTGTTTTATTTACATGCATTTGTGTATCCAGTTCACCAAGTTTTTCAAGCAAAATTAATGCTTCTATATTGTGTAAAATGCATAACTATAGAGTACAAATCATGTTGCCATAAATGGCTTTCTTTACTGTTGTTTTTAAGTGTAGCCAATGTTTATCCATCTGTTAAGACCTGTGAACTCTTTAAGAGTTGCTGATGAAAAGATTTAAAAATTCCAGTCTTAGATGTTCAACTAGATAATAATTATAGATGCAGAAAATAGCTATGCTGGGATACAAATGATATAATTTCAGGTTATTCTTTTATGAAACTTGAAATTTTACAGTTTTACAGCTGTTGACATTTTTGTTATATTTAAGAAACTGATATGGAAATTACATTGTTTTGGATGACATGTCAGTTTAGAGATGGAATAAGGGCCCTAAGAGGCTATAATTCCTTTAAGAAAAATAGAAGGCCATTTAATGTGTCATGTCATGTGAAAGATTATAAATCCAAGTTTTTGTAGAGAAAGGGGAACATCAAATGTTTGTGAGATTTGTTGCCAAAAATTCATTTATCTAATTAGAGCAGTTGTGGTCCTTTAGCAAACTAATTAATGCTCTTGCTCTCAGCTGAAGCAGAAAGAATAAGCCACAATACCTGAAAGCATCTTGGAAAGCAGTTGACTAGAAAGGGCAGGGATTTTAAAAAATAATATTGACTTTAAAATGGTGGCTTGCATCCACTTCCTACCTATGAATTGTGTGAATGGCAGTTTCTTCATTTATACAATGGGGATGTTAATGGTTATCTTTGTAGGTAGTCTTAAGGTATGGATTAAATGAATTACCATGTAGAAAATACCTATCAAAAATCTGAGACAGTTGGTGCCAATAAATATTAGTATGTATAAATTCAAATTGTATTATTATTATTGTGAATAAAAATACTGTTGCTTGATTGATTAGCCCTTAGCAGAACTTCATAAGCCTATTTTGTCTCTGTGGATGGGCTTCTAAATTCTCTTCCTTGAGGTGAAGAGTTTTAAAGTAAGGTAAACAATCATCTGAGGTGTAAGGAATAGCTGATGAGTGGGATACAAAATATTCACTTATTAATTCAGTTAATGTTGATGGAGTATCTATTGTATTTGAGGCATTGTGTTAAGTCCTAGGAATAATTTGGTAAGTCAGATCAAATTTCTGACTTTATGGAGCTTATATTCTAATGAAAGAGATAGACCATAAGCTAGTAAAGAAAAGAACAAAAAGAAATCTCAGGGACTGTTATGTGATTAGGGAACATTTAGGAGTGCGTATCCCTTTGGATGAGGTGGTCAGAGATGCCTCTCTGAGGAAGTGATCTTTGAACTGAGACCTGAAAGGTGAGGAGCCAGCCGCTTGGAGAGCTGAAAGAGCTTTCTAGGCCAGTGTCAAGGCCTAAGGTGGAAAATAACTGGGTGTGTTTGGGGAAGCAGCAAGAGGCCAGTATGGTTCCTTTCCTTCATTATTTTGTCCTGTATTTCCTGGTCTTTGGGAATATGAAAAAGAGGGAAGTGTGGAAACTGGGTAAAAGTTACAGTAAACACCCTGCAAATAAGTCTGCATTCAGCATACATATTCTTAACAGAGTTGGTTAGCTATAATGAATAATAGACTCTGAAATATAGTAGAGGCTTTAAGTATATACTATCCTAGAAACCTTCCTGTTGAGGGTGATGAATGTCTTAAACATGAGAGATTTGCTGGTTCTCAGGCAGTAAATGATCTCTGTAGCATAAAACTCTAGTGAAGATGAGTAAAGAAATTTAGGGAGCTGTGATTTAGTTTAAGAACCCCTCTTTTACTTTTTTGAATAGGTTAATTGCAGCAGTTTCCTCATTTCATTTCATAATACTTTATCACACACCAGAATTTTAAAAAACCTATTGGCCAATGTTCTTATCTTTTTCTTCTCTCTTTTCTTAATTTTTAAAGCATCTCATTTTTTCTACTGAAAGGTTTCTGCCGCTGATTATTTTAGTCGCCACAATCATAGGGGAAGTGTTGTCTCTGAGGTGGATGACATCAGTATCCCAGATTTGACCAGTGTGAGTGTATCGCATGAGGTGGTTATGTTGTCTCAGGCTTGTGACTAACAGCTAATACATTAGCTATTTTAAAATTAAGAACTTGATTTACTGCCTAGAAGATATTTATTTGAACATACTAACATAAAATAGAGTTATTTGCTTTGTTTTGGAATGCATTCATTAATGTCCTTTTCTAAAAAAACTTTTTTTCCTGTGGAAATTTTTCCTCCTAGAACCCATCAGCAGCTTCAACAGTTATTAATATTTTGCCAATTTTGTTTCAGTGATTTCTTCTCCTTTCTGTCCTTTTATTTTCTGAATTATTTTAAAGCAGATCTCACGTATCATTTCCTTTTCCAGTAAATAGTTCAATATGTATCTCTGAGATTTTTTTAGATCTATTATGCCATTATTATACCTAATGAAATAAAAAAGTAATTCCTTAATATCATCTAATAGCTGGCCCTTATTTACACATTCCTGATTGATTAAAAGATCCTTTTCCCTTTTGGTTTCAATGAGTCTATGAAGTTATACATAGGCTTTGAAAATTGAATAATAAACTATACTCTTCAGTCAAGTGTCACTAATTTGTAGTAACTTGGAAGAATCTGAATAGATTTTATTTTATATATAGATTATGGCATTGCTTTGAAGAAGTGTGAAAGAATGGCTTTCATGTTCATGCGTAAGTGAATTTAGGAAAGATTGTCTGGTAGAGATACCTCGGGGCATTTGTTTTAATGAATTAAACTCCAGCCAGCAAATTAGGATCTGCCTGCTAACCTCAGTAACAGGCTGATTTTCTCTCTGTGACATCCTCCATTGCTGGCATTAATGTTGTTTTGCCCACGGACCAATGCTGTCCTGATTGTCAGGCACTTTGGAGAGGATAAGAAGTGGTATTTCTTAATAGAAAAGTTAGACATAACTTTTTCATGAAGAGATAATTATTTATAATTAGCACTTCACTAGCTGTTTTTAAAATAGCTATTTCTGGACTGTTTTAATCTTGGAAAATAGTTTTAAGTGTGGATTCCAGATCATTGGTTCTCAAGTCTGGCTGTGCAACCCACAGCAATGTATCATTTTGCTGTGGGTTGATTCAAGGACTCTCTCTGCATACAAAGTTAGAAGACTCCCAAGTCATTCCCTGGAAATAATTGCCCTTTTTATTAATTTGCTTAGTTAATTTTTTTTTCCCCATGGGCATTGACAATTAAAGTATTTTATACACCTGTTCTCTTAAGAGCCTCTAATTTGTGTCTGAATTAGTGGTTATGTCCTACTTACATTTATTTCTTGGTGATTTATTTTAGAGACTACATGGAAGTGGGCAAGACAGTTTTTATTTATTTATTTATTTATTTTTTGAGACATAGTCTCACTCCATCACTCCAGGTAGAGTGTGGTGGTGTCATCATAGCTCACTGCAACCTCAAACTTTTGGGCTCAAGTGATCCTCTTGCCTCACCCTCCTCTGATGTAGCTGGGATTGTAGGCGTGGGTACCCGGCTGATTTTTTTCTATTTATAGTAGAGATGGGGTCTCGCTCTTGCTCAGGCTGGTCTCAAACTCCTGAGCTCAAGCTATCCTCCTGCCTCGGCCTCCCAGAGGTGCTGGGATTACAGGCATGAGCCACCTTGCCCCAAAGATGGTTTTTAAAATCTCCCTGTCTCTATTGATTAAATGTACCTAACATAAGGAAAAGATTTTTCTAGAGCAGGGGTTTGCATATCTCGCCAGCCCCTTATTATTTTACAGCCTGCAAGGCACTGGTTTTTATATTTTTAAATGGTTATGTAAGTACCTTTATAATATCCTTAATTTTGCCTCTTGGCAAAGCCTAAAATATTTGCTAGTTCTCTCTCCAGAGCAAAAAACTTACTCTCATAGCATTTCTTTTAAAGGGCGTGCTATACTTCAGCTCATCTTGTAGACAAATAAAAGGGGACTTGGTGTTGTAAATGCCTTCCCCTTCTACTTTTTTAAGGTGACTGATTTTAAAATGCTGACAATGAATTTAAAGTTCTAAGACATTTTATGGCTACCTCATTGTGGACCAAATACTTGTTTGCAGGCTGATACTTTATAACTTTTGAGCTAGGAGGTGCTGAAAAAGGGGTCTGGCCCCTGTTTCTGCAAGATTATATAATGTTTATGGACTCTAGCCTCTTGTTTTCTTTTGCATTGGCTTTGTTTCTGTTCTGTAAGTCAAGCTAGAGTAAAGGAAACAAATGTAAATGTGCTAGCTTAAATTTTGCTGATTATTAATAAACCCATTTCCTCAGCCATTTTTGCTTTAGGAAATTATTGACATTGATTGGTCTCTTTCCTGTGGTTGGTGAATCAGATATTTTTTCAAACAATTTTTGAATAGCATTATCAAGTCAGTATATGTAAATTAGAAGTTACCAAAGGATTAGGATCCAGTGACTACATTGCACAAACTACACAATAAATACTTTATTAAACTACAGTTTAGTACCTTAATATAGTAAATGTGATTAAATTTTATTTCATTTACAAAGCTTTTTCAGGATCTGGCAAACTCTGTCAACATCATGAACATTAGCTTGTCATTGTAATGTAGCTATGTGGACCTCCTGGCTATCTGATCCCCTGGGACTTTTAGAATACCAGGTTTCAGGACCTCCTGGCTATCTGATCCCCTGGGACTTTTAGAATACCAGGTTTCAACTAGCTTTTTATCTAAATGGAAGACAGCACATAATATAGCACAAATCTCAGAAGTAAGAACTGAAGAATCTCTGGCCAAGTCACTGCAGCCAAAATACGTGGACTGCGGCATGGCTGCTTTTGGCATTTTTTGCTGGCTTAACAATCCCTGAGGTTTGGCGCATGATCAGTTTGGGTTGCGACAATTGGGATCTTGTCAGAAGACAGTGAAAGCGATAGAATCAACGTTGCCATGGACTAGTTCAGTGATGCAACCTCTGAAATGTAAGATTATTCCAAGGTGACATTCTATTTAAAAAATGGGTGGTTTTGGGGGTCATTTTTGTGAGAGGTGGGTATGGAGAAAGGATTTCAAATAAACTTAAAAGAATATTTTAATTTTGAATGCTGTTTGCTTTTCTTTTTTAACTCATTAGCAGAAAAAAGTTGGAAAATACTCTGAGGAAAATAAGCAGTTATTCAGATATTTTTTGCACCTTGAAGAATAACACATTAAATATTAGGTAATACATTTGACTAGTACAGATGTGATGGAGAATTATTCCTTTTTATGGTAATACAATATTAAAAAACAAATTTTGACCACTGTCGTTGCCTGTTTTAAAATATTTCATATGTTCTTTAAAAAAATAAAAATGAACTAAAATCAGTTTTGTTTTGAGAATATTATAGCAAGAAGTAACAAAAAGTTAAATATCTAAAAACAGTATTTGTATTACTGATCTGGTACTTATAATAAAAGGTGTTCATAAACATGAATGGGTAATAAAAAGAACACTAAAAACTTCCAAATATGAGGAAGTTAGGGTCAAGTGATGTGAGTAGAGCCAGAAATAATGACTTCCAAGTTTTAATAATTAACTGAGGAAGATTTTCAGATCTCTTCTCTAGATTGGGCTGGGAAGGTTGGTTTAGGAGTTGGAATTTATTTAAATCCCTTTGTGACTTTTTTCCTCTAATGGTAATTGGGATATATGCAGGTAAATAGTATGAACACTGGGATTAAAATTCACAAAACTAAGGAATGTGAATGCTCTGACATTTGATAGTTGTTTAACCTTTAGTAGCATCTTTCACTTCTAAATTTCATTTTCTTTAGCTATAAAGTCAGGATTTTGAATTAGACTTCTCAGGCACCTCCCTTTTTGAAACACTGTGTGAAATAATAACCTTAAGGCCTGTCAACATAAGATAGATTAATTCAATTATGATAAGTTGACATAATAGGCTACTATGAAGCTGTTAAAATAAATAAGGTAAGTCTGTTAGTACAGATGGGCTATGATTTATTCACTTATCCAACACATTTTGAGTTCTATGCTAGGAGCCATTCTTGGTCCTAGGAATACAGAAAAGAAAATACAGTCATAGAGCTTACACTGAGAGACATCAGACAACAAATAATGAATAAATATCATAGTGTCAGGGAGTGTTAAATGCTTTGAAGAAAAATGAAGTACTTTTTCAAATCTTTGAGACTTGGTAAGGGAAAAGAAGATATAGAATGTGTGTGGTGTACACTGTTAGAGTTTTTTAAAGACACAGGAGTTGGTTGCCCTCGAAGATTGGTGGTCAGGGTATGCTGTGGTAGGGAGAGAGGCCTAACATACTCTTCTGAGCTGTCTGATTTTTTTTTCTTTTGGCCATGTGTGCATGTATTACTTAAAAAAACAAAAACCAAAAAATCCTTAATGATGTGGGGGAAAATATTTTGATGATATTTAACATGCTTTATCCAGTCTGAACTTTTTTGGCTAAGTGTACTAGTCTTATCTGTGTGTTTTATGTCCTAATAATGTTTAGAAATAAAGTTTTTTTGGCTTTTGGTTTTATCAGACTTTTCCTTTTGATATGTAGAAGTGTTTTTTGTATTAACATTTGCAGTGCTAAAACTTGATATAAATAGCTTTCTTTAATGTATTTTAAATACCATGAAAAGAAAATGTATCTAAAAGTTCTAAACTTTTGAGTAAATACAGCTTGCTTACTCCATGCCTTTTTAAGGATAAGAAGTAAAATTCTTGACATTTTGTCTTACGTGAAACTGAATTTTTGATTTCAGTTTAGTATGTTTATTTTTAGGTTTCAAACATCACTGAGTTTGGAGAACTCAAATAAGGTCACTTATTTTTTTCCCCCTAAAAAGTCACCATGTTAAGCATTTTTCCTGATTTTTATCTCTGTTCTTTTCTAGTTGGATGAAAAATCTGACAAACAGTATGCTGAAAATTATACCAGAGTGAGTATATAAATTCCTAAGAGAATTAAATTCTCAAGGTCAATTAAACTTACTATCTGTGACTTGTTCATTCTTTATTTTACAACAATTGGTCTGATGGAGTTACTCTTTCTCCCTCATCTATTTCCTGTCCTTGTCCCTCCAAAATTCCTCTGAAGTTAAATCATGTGAAGCTCTGGGAACAGAAAAGATACTGCATTTTATTTCCTTGAATGTCACCTCTTAAGCTTTTGGCTGCTCTTTTGATTTTCATTCCTTTAGAAATTGATCCTGAGAAGAAGTGATTAAATACTGAGAATGATGTGTCTTTAGAAATGGTGGTGATAAACTCTTGAGACTTTTTTTTATTCTTTTATAGATAGAATATTTTTTGAAGTAAAATGACTCTTTCTAGGAGTTGCTTTCTGTTAAAGTCTCTTTCTTCTAAAAGTATTTTTAGAAAGTCAGGGAAATGGTTTATCAGGATTAATTTTATGCCATGCCCAAGAAAGATAAATCAGCTCTGTCCAATAAAAATGTGAATTTACATATAGGCTTACAAGTGTAGCCGCATTAAAAAAGTAAAAAGAAACAGATAAAATTAAGTAATATAGTTTATTTAACCCAAATATCCAAAATATTTCAACATATAGTCAATATGAAAAATTATTAATGGGATATATTTCATTCCTTTTTTCCACACTGAGCTTTCAAAATCTGGTATGTATTTTACACTAGATCTCAGTTTGGACTAA